>JAQGBY010002608.1:0-22245 GCA_034698785.1 Mycogona germanica | reverse complement strand
ACTCAACTTCGGAAAGCGGACTAACAAAAACTGACAGAAACCTCATCTATCCTGTAATTACAATTCCTGGAATTGGAGATCCATTTCGGAAGTGTCAAAACCTTGCTCAAATGTGACGCAGTTCAGATGAATTTCGTTCGAACTTGCACATCAAGAATTCCTTCCCACCAGCGAACGAGCAGATCCTGGAGATAAGTCCACGACTTGACAATTCTCCACCCATTGCCCGTCTCAACCTCCAGATATTATTAGTTCATCCGCCCCCCCCCCCAGATCCTCATTCACAAGAACACATGGTTATTACGAAAACCTAATTAGCAAGAACTTGACAAACTGAAATCATAATAAATGTGAAGGCTCTGTGAATTTGCGTTGACGGTTTGCGAGCGATGATGTACGGAGCGTTCACTCAATAATTAAATAAATGATTACTTTAGCTTGCTAAGGAGATATTTGTTAAGGAGGTCCACCAGCGTGTTCGCCCTAAACCGTCAACCGAGGACAGCAAAAGTTGGACTGGGATACGGAAACCCAATGATAATGCATCTAGCGAAACCTCTTGTTTTTCAATTCGAGTAAAAGAAACGACTTACACCACTATAAAATTCACCCCTTCAAATATTAAAAGATAGTTTAACACTGAATTACTGCAAATGATGCTTAAATCAATATGTTTATCAAAATTACGTTTAATCAAAAACACGAATGAACTATTTTTGCCTGGAGAGTTTTAGTTAGAACATTTCATTATGCAAGGCATGCTGTGCATGACTTACTTGTACTCACAAGACACCACTGCAACACCACGTCTTGCATTAAACCAACAAGGAAAGAAAAACAATTTTTCAGCACATGTTTTTGCAGATCATCGTAAACAGACTCGGCGTTGCATCGTTCGGCGATGGCTTTAATTAACGATAAATAGCGCCGAAATTGGGTCAAAACAATTATTTCTGATTTCCCCTTCGAAAAAAAAGGGGATTCAAGCTGTGATTCGCCCCACTGCTTCAACCCTTTCTCTACAATAACATAGAGCTGCTGGTGTAGCTAGCCAACACTGTCGGAGATGTTTCGTACCGCTTCGCAATGAAGACGTCAAAAACAGAAATGAGACATCGATCTAACGTCAAGAGAAGCGAGTGTCTGTTTCAAAAGTGCGAGATTGGAACGCCGCGAGGTGCTGGAATTACGAGGAAGGCAGAATTTTTGTGGGAAAAGGATAAAAAAAAATAAACTCGCTTTAATACACGGACACCGTTTTACAAATATCGATCAAACCGAACGAATCTCTTGTTTAGTAGTGAGACAGTGTGATCTATATTTGCCAATCGGTGAGTCGAAAATCATGTCTGTCCCTTCAGGTATTATACACGGGCAAGGGCGAGCGCGTCAAAAGCGTCGGTCCAGCAGATCTTGCCAGGCCGCCGCCTCGCCACGGGGATCCCGCCGCCCAACTCCAGGAGGCCGAGACCCTTTCACCCGCCTCCGTCCACGCTAATCTGGCAAGGCGATCAGCCCCTTCGCCGGGGTGTGTGTGTACGTGGAGGGCCCACGCGAAAAAAAAGCCAGCATTCCGTGTATTGGAGAGGGGACCCATCAATTTTGCGCTTCTCCCAGACACCACTTTTTCTGGCCCCTCGTTGGATCCCCAACACCCCCTTCTCCCTCGTTCCCCCCATCCAGCTTCCACATCTCACCTGCTTTCCTCTCAAGACTCAAGAACCATTGCGGTGTGCCGTGAGTGAATCAAGCAAATATTACTATCCTTTCTAATTGCAGTGATATAAAATATAAAATATTTATCTTCCGAATTACAATTACAATATGCACCCACAAGCAGCCCCGGATGGGGCTTATATCGGAACTCGAACGACCAGTAAAGGACAAAGGTGTGGTTGTCATATCCTAACAGGCTCTTGACGTGAGACTCATTTAGGCCCAAAAATCCCCATAGGTTATTTAAAATCCAAATGCCATCTCTCGTGCGTACAGGTTTTTAATTTCACAGAACAAAAAAGCTGGCCACTGTCGACACACTCTGGGGAAATAGGAGTTGAAGTACGAGTCACATCTACAATGTTCAATTTTGGGATTAACCTGAATAGAAAATTGAAATTTAATGGTTACAATCGAGGCAACACAATATAGTCTGGGGGCTCGAGAGGATTCTCAGAAGGTGGCGATACTCCCATTTGTTCGGCCACAACTCACGTTCGACTACGGCGAACGACCGCCAGGGGCGCCTCACGTTCGTGCCTTCCAGCTTGCAAGCCCCGCCGCCAACTTTGGTAAACCCGGTTCAACGACATCATTCATGCTAATGTCTAAATGGAGAGTGAAGTGGCCAACAATTTCACATTTTTTTCCGATATTTTTCTAAGAAAAATCCAGCCGACATGACAGCGACTGGCACGAAGAACGTTTTTATTGATGGTATAGCCTTGCTCTTCGGCATTATTCATGTTAGTACAAGAACTGAAGCGATGGCTTCTGAAGATTAGTTTTCTGCGAAAAATGAAGCAGTCGTGGCAGCAATTGGTACGTGAGATTGATGGTAGTTTGATGAATATTTGAGCAGATGGAAATTGTTTCATTGATTAGCAAACATTCTGAGCAGTTTGGACAACCGAAATCATTATCAATTAAAGGAATCGTTAAAGAAAAGCAGCTCTTGTCAATGAAATGCAGAAAGAGTGAATGCCCAGAAAGATACAACCACACCTTGTCTTTAACTGGTCATTCGACACCCGCCATAGGCCCCATCTGGGGCTGCTTGTGGGTACATATTGTAACTGTAATAAATCACAACAAGAGCGCTTACTTTTCATGCATCAGCGCCTCTACTGAGAAATATTTTCATTAAATTTACGTGCAGCTGCGCCATCTTTTGAGCAAATATTACAACGACGTGTGAATGGAGCACTGCGCATCACTCCATATGTACGACTCGTCGTAGTCCAGTTGGTTTAGCGACTGACTGTGGCTCGGCGGTCCCGGGTTCGATTCCCGGCGCGGGCTCTCGAAAAAATTTCGATCCCGGGGTACTGGTCGTGCCCCTCGCAGAGTGCCTAAACACCATGAGTGGAACGTAACGCCTACAGTTGATTGGGAAGAAATAAAAGAAAAGAAAAACGATCGAAAGAAATTTCGCACATTTATTGGCAATCATGAATTGCCATCGTGTATGTGACGTCATTGTTTTGCTTTGCGATTTAAAAAATGTCGTTCAGTGACGAGGATCGCACCGCGATTCGCTTTTTATGTAAAAAAAAACATGCACGTCCTTATCACTGAACGCCTAGTTACTATTAGTAACGAATAGTTAAGCTATTATTTCCTTAAAGATTTTGTCGCCGATTCTGTTCGTCCGACCCTGTCCCGGACACAACTTGCCATTTATTACATATCTTTCCGATGATAAATATTTAAAATATTAATAAAAATAACTATAAATATATTTTCCAATCAATATTTGAACAAATCGTTAAGATAGGATAAAAACTGAATCGGAAAACAAGTAAAATTGCGCCCCCCACATTCCGTGTACGCGGCGTTGGAAATGCAGAGAACAAACGCAGTCTTCGCGCGCGTGCGCTGCGCGAGCAAAGTGAGATTTTGAAAACGCACCCGTCGAGCCTCCAACAACGCCACGGTGTCGATAATCCGGAAATTCGTACCAATAGCGTGTGTCACCGGCCACCTAAGAACCCGACTGGGGTTCCGATCAATCAGACCAGAATGAGGGCCGAGGCCACGCCCCCTTCACGTCTCCCCCACTCCCACTACCCCCCATCTCTTCCGCCGCACCATCAGCGCGGCGCAGCGGAGAAATTCGCATCTCGCGGCCGCAGCATCAGCATCTCTTCCCGGCCAGCTCTCTTCTCTCTCTCTCAAAAACAGTCCTCCTGCCTCTGTCCACCGGCCGCGATCGCATCTCACCGAGAGCCTCCACATTCGGAGCCGAGACATTCGCGGAGTCGCTCTCCTCCTCCTTCTCCTCCTCCTAATCCTGCCACTGGTCACCACAACACGTGACGTCACACGGAAATAGACGACGCTCAGTGGTGGCCTAGACAAAATAGAACAGCGTGCGCTATCGAGACCTGGTCCTCATATTATTCAGCTCTGGTGTGTGGTGGCATCGCGGATTACGTTTTACCTGCGTTTAATTCAGGAACTATTTCTACCCAATTTGTGATGTGCGAACGCGATTCAATGGAGAAATTACAACTATTGGCGTGATTGGCGATAAGACTCGACGACGAAATAGCTCTTCGGGGAGAGAGGACTTTATAGAAGCCGCCTGATTGATACAGTTTTTGTTTTGTCACTTGGATAAAGCTGATAAAAATAATATTATTGAGTGATTCAGATTCGAAACGACATTCAGATGTGACGTTGGTGTAATTGACTTGCGCGCTTCGGACAAGATTCGCTAATTGTATTTGTGCGATAAAAAGGCGAATTTTGATAGGTATGAATGACACCAATGCTTTTTGTTTTTAACCCATATTTTCGTACTCCTACGAATCTTAAAAAGTTATTTACTAGATGAAACGATTGTTTTAAAAATTTATTTGAGAGAAGAAAAAATCATGAGTGCATAAGTGATTTTTCAAACCGTTACACGGATTATTCTAGTTTTAGACGTTGGGTTTTAAACTCATCAGAAAATGCATGAACAAATACATGTTTCCAGCTGCGACAAAAATTCAATTGACGAAATCGGATTTCATCCATAGCAAATATAAATTGTAAAAAATACTACGAACTATCGAAATCGAATATCGAACTACCCTAGGGCATTGTAAAAAATATTTCAAGATGATTTTTGTTGAAATTAAGTACAACTTGTTTTTTAAAATTGCAGAATCGATTTTTCAAATGCTTAAACGAGCATGAGCTTTTAAAAAATTGATTAGATGTTGAATTGTGAGTTACTTCTTACTAAGAAGACAGCTGCATTCAGTGTGCCAAGCACGGATTAATTTCCTGCACTCATCTTCGACTATAAGTTACATTAAAAACCTAATCCATCACTTTTTTTCTCCATTCCATTACAGAAACGACAGTCTCCTGAACAAACCGGAAGTGGCAAGCAGCCGAGCGACGTAGCTACCAATGGCCAACGCACCCACCAAAACGCACCAGACCTGCTATCTCTAAAATAGATCGGAGATCCTCCATCGTGTTTAAAGTAAAATGAAATAATCGATGTGAACGGCAACAACAATCACATAGCTTTGAGAAATCCAAACAACAACAAACAAAAAATAGCACGACATCGCATGTAGGTGTCGCCACCGTAGCAGAGTTGACTTCCGGTGGTCCCACCGGAAGTTCCCTGTAAGCGCGAGTGCACCGACGTTGACTGGCCGCGTGTCCCCGGGCCAACGGGGGGAATTCGCCACCGATGCCGCCACTCCTGCTGTACGAGCGCCCGTCGGGGCCCCTGCCGTGCTACCAACGCCGAAGGTGACGTGTGCCAAGTTCCTCAGCGCCGGTCTCACCCCGATTGAGATAAGACGTTGTTCTGATCTAAGCGGACCATGGATCGCGGGGTGCTCCGTCGCGGAGTGCTCCTCGTCGTCTTCCGGATCCTGCTGGAGTTGCTGCGAGTCGAGGCGCTCGCCGGAACATGGATGTAAGTCAAGTGAATTTCTTTCTAACCCCTTTTTTCGTAATTGTTAAAAAAACATGATTGAATAAATTGTCATGTTTCCGATGCGCTTCTGCATTGATATTGATTTCCCGAGCTTGCAATCAAAGAGGATTTAGTTCTGCCATCGTCAGAGACGGAACATTTTCAGTTCTGGCATGCCGTCGGTTCGAGCGCGTTTTGCCGACGAAGGAAGTGCAGCTGGAAAACTGATGTAACCATTTTTCTCATAAAAATTCATGACAAGGAGGACGATCAACCTTGTTGCTTTGCCAATCGTTCGATCTGCTTATATACCTGCAACTGCCACCATTTTTAAATACTCACTACCATCCAACAATTCCGATTAGGAAATTGAACGATGGTTTGGATTGTATATTTGAAGCGGATCAAATGTTTCACATCTCTGAAATATAATGGAATTCATCTCTGAAATGGTAGGCGGGTGTCCCAAAAGTCTCCATACATCGGGAATGTCACGCGTCAAATGCATTTTTTGCGTCTCGTATAGAGATTTTTGACACCCTGTATTATTTTAACGTATTGAAACGTAAAATAAATCACAGACCAAGCTTTTCAGGATATATCTCCAGAATCGCTATCCAAAAGGAAAAAATCGACTTTCCATTCATATTGGTCGTCCCCTAATGCTTAACAGTTACACATAAAGTGAAAATGTTTCCTTTACGAATTTAATCCAAAATAATCTGACAGGACCAATGTTGACACTTGGCTGAATAAAATGCAAACCCGCCTTCTCTTCCTCATACTGTGTGAATTTCAAAAGATTTCCTAAATTTCTAAAACGATATATATATATTTTTTTTTTAAAAAGTACTTTAGTATGGGAAAAGCCAGAGGTCACCCATGCCAAGCAGCGCCACCCACAAATGAAATTAAGTCGCATTCCAGCGCATTCTTTATGGCTCGCGTGACAAGATCCGCGTCCTTACGCGGCCCACCCAATTTCGGCCAATAACTCTCCCTAATGTGACAACGCGCCCGCCCCCAGGATACACTTTGTTAGCTAGGGGGCGGCAACTTTGGGCAGAGGAATCCGGTAACAGATGGCAATCTTGACCCCTAAAGTCGCTTATGGCCATGAAACAGACAGACCGGATTAACTTAATTCGTAAATCTAATACAGTAGATAACACGCATGAAGCGAACACATAATTTATTTACGTAATCTAAATACCTGTGAGTTACCCGGTATATTAAGAATTCGAAACTCAAGTATAAGATTCCATCAAACAAATAAAGACGGATTTTTTTCTTCTCCAACAATGGAGACGAAAATGGGTTAACGAGTTTGCCGAAACGTGATAAGAATTTGTTTGTTGTTTAATTGAATCGCTTCGTAAAACCAGCCACAGGAAAACAACTAAGTAGGAAAATATTGCCCTTAATAAGTGAGGCGTCCTAAGTATGTGTTGCGGATGGTTCAGTTGGGGGATGTTGACACGGTGTGATCATGGACCCCTCGGAGCGCCAAACAACTCAACCTTTGGGGATGGCGGGGTGATATTGTGCCTTTACCTTGATGGTGAACCGCGAACACTTTTCATCACATTGGCCGCGGTACCAGTGAATAGGTGAAAGGCGGAGGGACGAGGAACCGTGATCAGAACGGTGGAGGGGTGGAGCTGAGGTCGACAAAATAAACTCCTTAGACCATAGTAAAAAAAATCTGAGCGAGTTTCTAAAGTATTTTTTTTAATATCTCACTGAAATAAATATCGAAAGGGGAAAAACTTGTGGAATGTGGAGTGAAAAATAGAATATTGATTCTATGGCAAAGCTGGGGGTGGGGAAGTTTAACGATGTGGCGAACACCAGGTTTAAATAAAAAATAATAAAATAGAGTTTGGTCAGTGAATTATGGTCCTGTTTCGCAACACGGGGCTGCAAATACTCGTCTGCTCGTCCCCTAGATCTAATCCCTCACTCTGCTTCGTCGATTCGAGACCTCTTTTGCTCTTCAGATGCATGACGTCAGGGAATCAGACCTCTCCTTTACGTTAGTGACGTCAGAACCTTCTTTACACTTTCATTCCGATCGAAGAAAGGTACGTAAAGGAATTTCTCTCCTCCGAAAAATTTCAGATGTATCTGACGGGCAGCGAACCCATATTTTCGGCACCTCTCAACTGTATGCGTTAGTGAAAACTGTAAAGAGATTTTGTGTGTTGATATTTGAGGCACAGTTAGTCAGAGCACCGGTTATGTTGACAGTCAACTAGGGTTCCTCGCCGCTTCAGCTCCAGTATCCACATAAAGGTCTACTTTAAATTTGGAAACGTGGTCTTTGGAGGAGGAAGAAGGCTTCGATGCTAGAGTTACGGGGACAGTGGGGTCCAAGCAGCAAAACGAATGGAAGTTCAAAAACCGTCTTGTTCGGTGAGACATCTACATTAGAGAAACGACAATCGCTGCGTGGTCTCTCCACCTTCCAAAAGGCGAGGTACACACGCCAAACAAGCACCAACTTCAATGGAACAGAGCGAACCAGCAAAAAAAATTGTTCCAATTATTGGTGGTGGTGGCTTAACCTTATCCCGAACCCACCCTTCTCACTCCCAATCCTCACTTTCCGAATCCTCACGAAAAACCACCATTGTCAGCCGCCAGAGACATTCGGGGGAAGTTCGTTCAATGCATGCAATAGAGAGGAGTGAGGAGTGATAGCCCGCGGGCGAGAAGGATGAAGGGGGAGGGGGTGCTCCCCCCAAACGCCCCTCAAACGTACGCAACGCTAAAGTGCCCCGAAAGAGCCCAGGGGCACAAATTAATAGCTCAGGCGCACAACAAGCTTCGGCACCAATACGTACATGTATATATACTAGTATTTTTTTCTCTAAATTCTCATTTTCCTCTCCGGTTCGGGCGAACTAAAATCTCGCCGCCCTTGTCGGATTTTTATCACAAGTCGTGACGTTACAAACGCCTAAGTACAGGGTGCTTTAGAAGCGGCAGGGGTCCTTACGTAAACGGTCACATAGCCCGGAGGATAACGCTTAGGTTGGATCAATATTTACCATGCTTCACCAAGAGCAGCTATAATCGAGGGGCAATATCCCAATCAGTCGAACATAAATTAAAATTATGTTACAGTCTTGGTTCCCAGTTTATAAAGGCAAATGTCAGATCAGCAATCTGCGATTCTATTGGTTAAAAGACAAACGCCACCAATAGCATAAACGAATCGCAGTCAAAAAAATAATCCCTAAAGCGGCGGTTACACCGGAAGAAAAGATCGGCTCCTAAGGAGCCGATCTTCGAGCGCGAGAAACAGAAGCGTCTTTGATTCTCAACCTGAGACCAACGCTCCTACGATCTTTTGAATTTACATAGAATGTGCGACGAAAATTGGATAATTAGGAGCCGATCGTCTTCGGTGCTAGTTTAACGCCCCATCTTGATACCAGTACAACACACCAGAAATCATTTTGCATTTTCCTTCATAAAAATGTCAATTTGTCTTGCACAAACACATGTGTGAGTTAATTTTTTTTAGTGTAGTTATTAGAAATCTTTCCTCGTTGGTCACAAATAAAATAAGATTTCCATGGAACAAAACGCGAAATAATGTCAAGTGAAAATTGTGCATGAAAGTAAAACAATTCTTTAGTTTTCATTATAATATAAATTTATAGAAAAATTTAACATACTGTGAAATTTTTCAGCTCTTAAGATCTAATCAAGCAACATGGTGGATAGAATCGCCTAAATACTAAACAATGAGCGGTTTACAATGAACAGCTCTATAAAAGAAACCAGGCGCGTACAAATTACTCAGGCTTTGGTAATGCAGTAGGGGCTCCCCTTAACCCTCCAGCCGTCATTTGCCGACTCGTATATCTCAACGCCCCCTAAATAATTTGTCATCATTTACAGGTAATTTTCCTTAATACGTTTCATCGCCGTGCGGGCGACCATACGTTAGACGGCTAGCCATCCACTTTTCACAAACCACGGTACATTTACCACCAATACTCCCTCCCCCCCTTGGCTAAAAACTATATTCAACACCATTTCACTTCATCCCGCCGTCGGGGTAATTTCGTTCACAATTACGTACCCAGCTGTTTCCAAACCGTGTTCCATGACTATGAGTTTTGGCTGCAACTCCATCTACAGTATGATGCACACGGACGTGAGGTCGTCTCATTTTTCACGAAGAAAAACTATTCATTTTTTACTACACGGTAATATGTGGGTTTAACATGCAAAATCTTCAACTACGAAACGCGTGTGACCAGTTAGGCAAAATGGTAATTTGTGAACCAGAGGTTAAAAGCACCATTCATTCAAGCTTCAGAATCTGCAAAGTTACAGTGTGCCCAACAAATAGGGAATTTGTCAAAAATCTTCGTGCGTACCGTGAACCTGATAAGGATATATTAAAGAGTAATCAATCGGATTTGCTTAAGAAAACTCAGGATATTCAAATATGTCGAGGGAGAAATATCGTAAAATCAAATTATCAACAATTTAAATTTTTATTTCAGTAAAAAAGATGTCAAGAGTTAAATTTGAAATGTTCCCGGAATAAAAACCAATCCCTTATCTCAAACATGACAGCATTGCTAACAAGAGCGTTTGATCACGTTCAGTTCTGCTAAGTGCACAGTAGATTTGAAACAAACAGAGTCTTTAAAGTCGGATGGATAGGACCACTTTTTTCAGAAGAACAATGAAAATATTGAGCATAATTTATAAATATTACAAAAAGTACAACGGGACACGCTACATGGGTCAAATGTCATTTTTGACAAATAATATATTATCAAATTTCTCTCGCTTTTTCAAATTATTTCCTCACTCAAGAGTGGTAAGCTACGGTTAAAAACTGACAAATGCAAAAACGCCAAATACTGAAGTGTGATGAGGGCATAAGTGCATATATTCAGTGAAGAGGGGTTAAGGGTCTCGATGGGAGGAGGAGGAGAATGGTGGTGGGGGAGGGGATAAGTGAGATGTCAAGAATGGCGTGCATTAGAAGGTAGTTATCCCAGTCCGATGACGATTTATGCGAGTCTTTTGCCAACAAAATGATAGGTTACATCAAATGATCAACGCAGCATCCATCCCTGCCTCCATATTCCCTCCATACTTCAAACCCCCCCCCCCCCCACCACCATCCCATCGCTCAACTCCCAGGCAATGCCCACCGCCACGCAGTTGTTGCTAAACTAACTTTTTTAGCCCCCCTCTCTCTGCTGCGAGACTGCCGAAACGTACTCTACCCAAACTGAGCGCTGCGATTGGTTCTTAAAAATAATTGCCTCTCTATTCCATAGATGTGGCTCAGAGCAGGGGGTATATAGGCAGAGGTGGCGGAGGGGGCTAGGGGGTGTTGGAGATGTATTCGTGCGCGTGAAGGAATAGGAGAGTCGAAATAGGTTGGAGCTCCTCTGGGATGGAATTCCGCCCCGGGCTAAAAGTGTAGCGTACGCCCGCCTCCCACTTCAGCTTCAAACCAACACATACAGGTTCAAAGAAATTAAATATAAATTATTTTGAAAAACATTTTCTGTTGTAAATGAACTGGAGCGTTATTTTCGTCGCAAGATTGATCAAGAGTTTTGGATCTCGAGGCTGAGATAAATTAAGTCAGCGAAGGATTTATCACGGAAATGTTTATTAAATTCCATGTACTAATGGTACTGTACCAGATAATTCGTAAAATCTTCTTGCAAAATGTGGGTACATGCTCGTTTTCAGGAAATCTTTATAATGAAATTGGTCAGATTCAAATTTGTGCCCTGGACAAGTGTCCTGGTTGCCCGGCTAAAAAGGGAAAAAAAGCCAATGGGCGTGCGAAGTAGGAACGAAGAATAGCGCTCGGGATATCAACTGCGTCGTAACCAGAGCGAGCGATTACGTTCACAGAAACGAAGATAAATAGACGCAGTTTTGGAGGCACACTGTATACTTTTGTTATTTCGTTGACAATAACACGAGGATAGGCCTACAATGTGGGCGTGTGTAGTTGAACTGCGCCGCAGACGCCTGAATGCCTACTGCGCAGCAACCGAAATAGTAATTTCCGACAAACCTCCCCCTGGAACCAGCAACAAACGTTGGGCTAGGTTAGGAAAAATTATTTTTCAAAATTACCGAAAATAGGAAATAGATTTTTTGAATAGCATCAAAACTAAGATCGTAATGTAAGTAAATATCTGTGACGGATATTTACTTGCCCCTGCAGAAATTCATATCTGCAGAAATTCATATGCTAAAAAATAAATCGTTCCAAATATAAATAATTTTCAAATGTTGAAGACAAGGATTTGTGCCACTAAATGACGGTTATTGTGTCGGCATTGCCCAAAGTACGATTGACATAGCACTGGTTAAGTGTCAAGCGTGTCAGCGGCACAATTAATGCAAACAGCCAATACCAACCAGTGTTACATGGATCAAAACCAAACTACTTGTAGATTCGTGCTACCGTTTGCCAGGCAAATCACTGACTTGCGTGAGGACAGTAATTGGTGACCAGCCATAAACTTTGATTAGTTCTCTATGGGGTGCCATATTTTCCAATTACGAGTCACACGCAAAGACCAAATTTATCCGATTCAAACAACTCAGCAGAGCAGTAAATATTCGAGCATTCATTCAATAAAATTTCTGTTCGTACACATTCGCACTCGAAACTCAAGACTGGTACACTGAAAACAAGATGTAAGAGCGTCAGCATTGGGATAGGAAACGCCATTAATAAAAATAGTGCTCTGTCAGAGGTCAATCTAAGTCAAGCAGCGAATAACACAATTTCAAAGTGCTCATAGCAGACCCCAATAATTAGCTGCGGATACCAGAAAGAATCGAGAATCGATTACGCGCAGATCATGTTGGGCTGGAGTCCAACTCGAGATCGTGCCATCGAAGTGGATCCATCCGAGGAGATCCATGATGACGAGTGAACGAACTGAGGTTGACGCGGTGACATGTTCGCAGCGACGACAGGCGGTGCTGCTTTTGAAATGGTATTACATTCGCTGTCAGTTTCTCCATCATCGTTAAATAAAGAGGCGCCTTAATTTTAAGATTCTTAGACCTTCCTTAATCCAGCTTTCCAATTCCAAAAACCCACTTCGCTCGGCGGCTAATATTTTTTAAACTCTGTTTTGCGTTTGAATCATACGTTATAACACTGTAGTTGTAGATTTTAGTTACGTGTTGAAACGTCATAGCAATGGCAACGCAACACGTGATTTAGAAAAAATTGAATTCCCAAACCTTTGATAATTTAAATATATATTCTCTTCATAACGAAAATGTAGTTTTTTCCTATTTTGTGAAATAGTATTCTGAGGTGTTAGTTGAGCAATAATTAGAAATTCTGGCCTCGTTCGAATGTTCAGCGCCATTTTGGTCAAGTGGATACGCCATATTGGAATTTTCCAGCCAAGCGATGGCATTGTTTAATACTTTAACGGCTGATATATCAAGAAATAATGAAAATCTAGATCTGAAATAACTTGCACTCAACTACAACTCAAATTGCATTCAATTTTGTTAAGCCGTTCGTAAGTAAACGCAGAAGCGGATAGATTAAAGAAAACATTAAAAAATAAAGGACACACTTTCAGGATTATAATATAGATTTTAGGTAGCACTACTTTTCGATGCTTCCTAAATCTGAAAAGTGTTAACTGATTTGAATGATAAAAACACATTTTAACATTCAGATTCATTTCTATTTACATTATTATATATATACAGATTTATTTCTATTTATCTGCGCACTTTCTCTATTGTCCCGCGTCACCAGTGGTCACACTTGATATTACGTTGGCTATATATATATACTGTATAGAGTGCAGGAGAGGGTGGGGAGGTGGCGAAGTGGTGAGCCCACCGGACCGTGGCGACGATGGCTCTCCCGACCGGACGTCTGTGTCCGGCAAGTGCAACAGTGCTCGTGATTAATGATCGTCGCGGCATCAATCGTGCTCGCGTGTCCGACACGAGCGTCGCCTACGCATACAGCACGCGCAAGGGGTCGCCAGGATAAGGGGGATAAATGGGGGAGGGGTGGAGCAACGACGACACCACCCCCGGACAAAACCACTACTGCCGAATCGCCGCGGCTCGTTAATTTTCCAACGCCGACGGATGCGATGCGGTGAGGCCGGAGACCAGTATGGCGTCATCGCCGCAACTGTTTCCGAAATAAATTAATGTCTATCTTGATGTGCGCCATGCGGAGTTAAGTCAGTGACTCGCCAACGAGTAGGGTTTCTCTCTGATCGATTTGCCCACGCACCCGCCTAACATCCTACCACCCCTTTACACTGCTCAGACTCTGAACGTCGTAGCTCTAACGCAATGTGCCCATAATAGGTATCCGGATTTTCTAGTTGTTATCAGAGACGAACAATAGATTCTTGACTCATCATTTTTCATTACTATTGCATACCTTGGCGACTTTGCTTGAGCGCCTGAGTAAGAGAATAATAACAAAATTAATGCAATACTTTCTACTGAAATATTCTGGACATTAGCTCTTATATATATATATTTTAAAAATATTAATTACCAAAGAAAAAAGTCCACTTCGCTCGGCTGTCCCCGTCATGGCACCAAAAGTATTTTCTGATGTAGTTGCGTATAGTGTTAAAACATCAGTTAATGTCAATCACAAACCTTTGACAATTAAAATATTTAATCTCTTCATAACGAAAATGTATTTTCTTCCTATTTTGTGAAATAGTACTCCGTAATTGATTAAAGATTAAAGAATAAATTAAAGAATTTCTTTAAGAAATGATTACATACTTTCAGAACTGTAATTGAGGATATCTTCATTATTTGGTCTGCGATTATAATACACAAACGCAATCGTCGCTTGACCTAACACAAATTGCTCTGTCAACATAAAAGTGCCATCAACAAGTTGAAGATGCCTACCACGTTTAATTTTTAACAAACTTCCGATCGGTATTTGGTCATCCTGCTAATGAGTTAAGTGAGCAGCTACTAATTTCCGGTTTTAATTTTTCTTTTCAGGAATCTGGGCATGCAAGGCTACGAAGTGTGGCGCAACCCGCAGATGTACATAATCGGGGCACAGCCGTTGTGCACCCAGATCCCGGGACTCTCTCCCGGCCAAATGAAGCTGTGCCAATTGTACCAGGACCACATGTCCGGTGTGGGACGCGGAGCCCGACTGGGCATCTCGGAATGTCAATGGCAGTTCCGCTTCCGCAGGTGGAACTGTTCCACGGTGGAGGACTCATCAGTCTTTGGACCGGTCCTCAATATAGGTCAGTGGAGAATTGTTTGATGGCAACCAAAGTGACAAATGTCAAAATGGGGAAATTGTGAGACAGGCTCCTACTAGGTGTAGAAGAACAGGGCATACTAAAATGGTTCAGGAGCTGCATTGACGTTGTGACTCGTACTTCAACTCCTATTTCCTCATAGCGTGTCGACAGTGGAATAGTCTTAACGAGTCTCAAGTCAAAGACCTGTTAGGATAGGCCAACCACACCTTTGTCCTTAACTGGTCTTTAGACCCCCCCCCGTCATATGCCCCATCTGGGGCTGCTTGTGGGTACTTAAAAACATCACTTGCGATTTATGAATATGCTTTTATAAATATTTTACTCTTTATTGGCGTTTAGGCTTTACGTCGTTTGTCGTGTTTTATTCTCGCTGTGGCAATTAACCAATTGAATAGACGGAGTTGAGTTAAAAGCTAACGGCACTTTACCCCGTTAATTTCTTTGACTGACGCCGGTGCGAAAGACACAACAATGAGCGTGAAAGAAAAATAATAAGAAACAAGACAAGAAATTAATGAGCAGCCATTTCTTACGCATGTGTCTATTGTACGTGAGGTAAAGTCACTCGCTGCTAAGTTGCTTAGCTCATGCAAGCCACCTCTCGATTAACGAGAATCTAGAATTCCTCTCCACTTCTCCAGTCCACCCCACATTTCTCACCCCTCCTATGTATCTTTCTTTATCCCCCTCAACTTAACAATTAAGGCAACTTCTTCTTCCTCCTCAGTCAACTCATCGTCGTGTAGACTGTAGAAGAATGCCTCGGGATTAGCAGAGGTTTTAAAAGCTATTAAAACCGAGCCTCAAGTGGCGCTACCAAGTGCCTTGGAGTGCCAAGCTAGAAACAACATCAACATTTGGGCACGGTTTTCCAAAAAGAGTTAACCCTTAAATTTAAAAAAATAATAATCTTAATCTTTATACGTAAACATTTCGAACATCAAATGCACATCAAATAAGCAAAATGGTGTCAGTAGGTTTCGTGGACATTCTTTTTAATTTTGAACGAACGGCTTTTCTAGTTTAGATATCGATAGTGTCTTCTGTGGGAGGACTCATAAAATATGATTCTCGCAGATTGAAACTCTTTTACAAAACAGTCCCCTTTTTTAGTTGTACTTTCTGTGACCATTTTAATGGTCGAGAGTAGTTGATCTAGCTATACGAGCGTATAGACGCAGGACTGTGTCGAATGCTTTCTTTTCATTCCATAGCAAGAAGTAAAGGACAAGTAGCGCAATTAATTTCTTATTACATTTCATTGATTATAAACTGATTTGCAAACAATTTCTTATACTAACTCCTTGTAATAAGTTATATTTCTCATTTTAAATATTTTATTTGGTCTTGGTTTCGTTAAGGTGCAAATCAGGAATTACAATAGATGACAAATTAAAACTTGGTGCCCGACTTCAAACGAAAAATATGTGCATTCGAATCTGTCCACCACATTCGAAGAATTTAAGTTTCTACCTGTATACATTTCCTACCCCATAATTTCGATCCACAATTCCATCATGTCCATTTGCCCAACAGTGCCCACCGAATGGATTTGATTGTGGATGGCAAGACTTTCCAGTCGGTATGTTGTGAGCAGCAGAGGATTGCGAAACGGACCAACAAAAGAAGGCATTCATAAATCACGCCACTTAACAAGTTGCCTTAATAGGATGATTTGGAATCTCTAACGCGCGAGCAAAAGCGCTTCTCCCGTTCACCTGACCTAACAGTCACATATGAGGTGCTGCTGTGGGCGAGTCTTATCTGGCCACCAGCACAACTGCCACAATGGCTGCCTGGCGCGATCCGTTCATAATCAAGAAACCGACAAACCTACAGTTTCTTACAGAATTACTTCATATTGACTTCAACGACGAAGGTCTGGTCGCCTCCTCAGGGGGTTTTCAGGGCGAACACGCTGGTGGACCTCCTTAACAAATATCTCAGGAGATGATAGTCTGACTTCTATTTTTTTATTTATAAGTCCAGTAAAGTCCAGACCTTCAAATAAGTTCATTTACATTTTCCCTTTAAAAATTAGTACGACATTTAAACAATTCTCTACAACATTTTCAAATTAAAATTTTAAATCAAAGAAGAAAATTTACGAAAATTTAGAAGTTCAAACATTGCCACTTATGTCATTATATCTAAATATCCAGATTATTATTTTGTAATTTAATGAACATACAATAAATTCGTCGTTACATGAAAAATAATATTTGGATCTTAAAAACCGAGTATAAAGTATGCTGTTTATTTGTTATCTCTGTTGCATTGGATAACTCATTACAATCGTCATTTAAATTAAATGTTATCAATGTAAAGAATTGGATAACTTAGTTCACCTAGAATTTGAATTGCTACCCACACCGTATACAAGGAACAAATACCAACTACGAACCGTTTCTAAGCTTTGAATACATCATTACCAGCATTCAAGTGTTCTTCACTCCACCCTCCTACTTACTTCTCTCCAGCACGCACTACCACACACCCCACAACTATCCTCGGATAACCCACAAAGCAAATCACAACAAGACTTCGCAACGAGCTAACAGCAGGTACAAAAGTGACGAATTAAATCACACTCATCTCTAGGCGCTCCTTTTCAATGGATTTTTCTCGACTCACCACACAATATAACAATATAAAAAAATTAGACATAGACGGAATTTAAATGGAATTTTTTTAGAAGTCAGATTCATGGTTTCCACACAATGATGTGAGGGATTACGGGAAAGAAGGTGTTCGTGAAAAGAAGGATGATAATTAGGAGAGGGGAATGCAAATGACTTTCTGAACAGTGGGAGATTTTGGGGTGGAATAAAGCAGCAGAAGAAAAACATTTAGTATGGCTAGCGATGAGAAAAACAACCATTCAGAAACGGGCATTCCCCATAGCGCACCTAATTATTTTTTATTGGGGTGTAGACATGTTCAAATCTGTGTCTAAGTCTCTAAAAAATTTCTTCGAGGCGTCATAAAGTAAAAACTAGCAGAAGTTCTTCATGCTTTCAGAGATAAGTATAACAACTACGATCGTTAAAAGCTTATGAATTATGGTAATGCGTATATATGCCCTGTGTACACATGACGCAAGCTATTGCGAAACGCGTTTTTTGAAAGTAAAAAATTGAGTTTAGTCGGATCAGTGGGTTTAGACGTTTAGGCGTGCGTCGTGTAGATTAGATAGGCGTGTAGTTCAGTTATCTCGCCAAATCGCCAATTATAAATGAATGATTACCTGGTGGAAAGCGGTTGAACTAATGAATGATTCACGATCCCACTCAAGACTTCACCTCCTCCAGTCCCACCTTTACGGTGGCCTACATATTTAAAACGAAATTGAGTGGCGAAATATTCTGTTGCGGTACCTCCTCGGTCTAACAATCTTCTGCGACTGAGTTTGTCTTTTTTTTAAAGGTACAGTAGTAGCAGACT
Organism: Mycogona germanica; assembly: GCA_034698785.1. NCBI lineage: Eukaryota > Metazoa > Arthropoda > Diplopoda > Chordeumatida > Chordeumatidae > Mycogona > Mycogona germanica. Next base: position 3,840 of record JAQGBY010002608.1, on the reverse strand, counting down.
ACGCTAAAACTACGGAAGACGGAGTTCGAAAAGAAATGCGCCTCAATTAACGAAAACGATATTTAAAAAAAAATTCTCTCTGACAATTCGGAATTGATCAAGCGAAAGAAACGATCAATATGTGTCAAATATCGGTGACATTAATTAACATGCATAGAAATACCAAGTTAAACGTTGAAAAAATTAGTCTGCTCGTAATCATGAATCAAAGTTTGAACGTTTCACCTCGACGATAGAAGTCAAAGTTTGAACGTCTCACCTTTAAGAATACAAAGTTGCGAGAGATGACGTCATCATATTAAAAATATCACATATCAATGGGCAACCCCGGCCATATTGCAGACCTATACATGTGCATGTGTATTTTGGTAGCACTGGGATACGGGTTGGAAATCAACACACCGTACGTGATTGATCTTTGCCGTTCCCTATTTGCCAGAGCAGAAATCAATCATCTCAACGGGAAGATCTCGACGAAAATCCGCTTTGCATCTGACATGGCGATGATTAGGTTCGCCCGGCCAGGCAGTGCGGGACAAATCTCCAGGCGAGAACTAAAGAGAACATGGAAGGGAGGAATCGTCATCTCAATGATGTTCACGATTCGTTATCGGTCCTCTCAGCACAATCGTACAAAATAAAATATATACAGGTGAATAACACGCTGATTTTTTCCTCGCACTTTACTGCAAAATACAGTAATTGAAAATGGTACGAACTTTTAAAAAAATGTTCTTTTCAATTAATAACGGCGTTCTGCAAATATTTGTTTAAAAAAACTGAATTATAAGTGGGTGGCGGTGAAAGTTGATTTCTTAAAGTGAAATTTTTCTTGTCCCACGTTTTAAATTGAGCGAAAATATAGCAGACGATTTGCACTGTACTCTTAAAAGTTTTCTCGACAGTTCGGGGTGCAAAAATTGGGATTACCTCCCAGGCTACGCGATTCACAGACATTTTGGCGCAGTATACCGTATGAGCGAAGAACAGCGACCTATAACCAGGACTCCACATTTCAGAATTAATGAAAACGTTCACCTTCCTCCACACCCCTAGTCCGGCCTCAACCCTCCATCCCACTCGCGGCACGAGCCGCGTATAACTACACAAACGACTCGCGAACGAGATCGTTTCTTTCGCTTGGTCAATTCCGAATTGTCGTCAGAGAGAGAGAAACGGAGATGGTGTGACCAGGCCGTATCCCCCAATCCTCCTGAAACCCACGTCCAAAACGAGTTAGTTGTCTAAGATCATTTTGAAAGATTCCAAGTCAACCCCAAAAATCCCCCAAAACTTGTTTGTTGAAACCTTTCTGACAATTGGTACCCACATTTGTCAATTCTTAAAAAGTTCGTCAACCGTGCAAAAGTGAATCAAGACCGAGCTCACTCTCGATGTTGCTGCTGTACAAATGCGACTTAAAGGGGTCTCGGGAGGATATGCAATACGGAGTGCAAGAGCTTCGTCCGTCCACTTTCAATTGCGCAAAATCGTGAGTTCCAGTTGAGTTCTTCAATTGGAAGTGGACGACGATTCTGGAGTCGGAAGCGAGCACGAACGCGAATGTTCATTCATCTCCATTGCGCAGAAACGACGGTTGGCGATTTTCGAGTCCCGACAATTCTCTACACCGCGTGTAGTAATTCTATTGCCAGGCAATAGTCCACAGAACATAAGGACTGGGGAGCAAACGAGACTGACAAAAATGTGAAATGTTCAAAATTCTAAACCGAACAACTTCGGTTTATGTTACCAAAATGGTTTTGATAACATAATTGTATTTTTAGCAGACGATGCAAAAAAATTAAAAACTCAGTTTTGGAAACTCACTATTCGCGCCAATCAAGGAACTGACTGCAACACGTATTTTTTTCAAAATATTTGTTAAGAAGTCTTACCATTTTTCCAGGTTCAAAGCCCCGCCCAGGGGGCGATCTGGTAATTTTGCATAACGTAGGCTGGCCTGGAATGGGATCTTCAATAATATCATTCAGGAATGGGTCATAATTTTACTTCCATTCCGAAAGAAGGTGGGACCAGTAATTTCTCTCGCCCCAAAAATTCAGAAAGTATTGGCCGGAATCGAAACCGCGATGCAGGCATAGTAGGCAAGAGCGCTAACCATTATATCACTTGGTACATCTTGGTTAAACTCTGCCACAACATATTACGAAATTGACCATTAACATAGCCACATGCTAAACTTAAAAGGAAGACTGGGAGTGTATTTTGGACGGAACTCCATACGTGCAGTTAAAACTGTAGAACGCTCTGTTTGGCTGATTTTGTGACGTCTGTGCAGTTATTAATCAGCCAATCACCGCGCGTCGCAGTTTGAACAACACGTCTGCAGTTTCGTCCAAAAAGCAGCAACCACCGCTTAGCTCTCAAAACACATCTTACAAACAATTTTATACGCAGCACATTTGAAGACGCAACCCGAGGTAGATCTTCACACAAGATCAAATAAATAAAGTCAAATAAGGCCCAATAAACATCTCGCTTTCAGAGAAATTATACAAAGAGCCACAAATCGACTTGCTCGTCGTGGGTGGGATTAGGGGATGACGGTGTACATTAGCTCCCAACGAGCCGACTTCGAGTAAAAATAAATTGAAACCCAACGCAATTGCCTACAGTCAGTCCCGGCGCCTCGTCCAGAGAGTTAATGGCGACCATTTGGCGACCGCAACTGCTCCCACCGGCGGCGTGGCGATCGCGCATGGCCCCGTTCCGGCGCGAGAAAGCCGTTACCGTCGCTCCGTACGAGCTGCGCTCCATCATCCGGGGCCACTGCTGCTGCCGCCGCCCCGCGTCTCTGGCAACGGCAGCCCCGTATAATGACTAATATTCGGCAAAATGGCAGTCGGCGCGCGCCCGTTTCTATTACGAATCGCCGGAGCGTGAAAACGAAATATCAGGACCCCGGGACCTATATATCCCCCTACGCATGTATACAGTGAGGGGGAGGGTGTAGCGTTCACGAGCGCGTTAGGGGGGATGGGGTTGTGGCATAGTGATGGGTGACCGGGGTCGTCTGGCCAGTGAAACTGACCACAAGATCGAACCAGTACAGTCTATGCAGTTCGCTCCCAAAAATAACACGCTGGGTGAATACTTTAAACATGCTACAGTTTATGACGTCATGGTCGATTTTGGTTTTAAACAATTTTGAACGAAATCAAACACCAGCAGTATTTTTTTATCGATCAAACTGGACTCCAGAAAACAAAATGATGATGTCCCGCCGAAGTTTGTTTGGTTGGACGACGGACTTGGTGGTCCCGTTGTCAACATTTTCTACCCAACCCCCAGCTTCTAAGTTTCTCACAACATCGGTGTCTTGTGTCGTCATTACCAAGATCCGCAAATACCGACTTTCCCGGTATCGTTCCCAATTTGGCAGCTGAACCCAGTGCTAGGAGAAACGTAATGTCGAAGAGGAATCGTTGTGGGGGCGGCGTAAGTAGGTTGCGCTAGGTGAGGAGGAGACCAATAAAGAACACTTGCATGTCACTCTGGGGTATAATGCACTTGGCATGGAGGCGATACATATATATATATCGGAATGATGATGATTGCGAAAAAAAGAGAAGGAAAAATGGGGAAGGGGTGAACCGGGGTGGAAGCAGTGTGGGGGTGGGACAGCTTAGGTCGATGAGAAATCAATTTCGCGTTGGTGGTGTCTAAATAGCTTCTTCATCGCGCTCCTCCCCATCCTCCTTCTAGTCCCACAACCATTCTCTTCCCCCGCAAACAGGGAATGAAGTTCCATTCTTCTGGTAACGAGTTTCGACAATGTGTTGTGTGTTACACGGGTTCGATGTTACGGATATAGCT
>JAQGBY010002607.1:0-22249 GCA_034698785.1 Mycogona germanica | reverse complement strand
CCCCGGACGATGGCAAACCCGCAATGCTCCCGTCTTAAAGGGTTACCTTCAATGCATTTAGCGTTAATTAAGCACGGACACGTTTGTCTGTTGTGTTTGGTCGAGTGGTTAAGGCGTCTAACTGCAGATCAGTGGGTATTCGGGTGAGCGGGTTCGATTCCCGTCCAACGCTCTGCCCAGTTGACATGTACTGATGATGCGCGTGGCATCTATTTTTATTTGTTTTAGTCTTACGAGTTTAGATTAATTTGTTTTAAATTAGCAAAATTAAAAATCTGATGAATAAAATCTTGACAAAAACTTGAGAGGTTTAAGAAGAGATTCTAGAGTCCTATCTTTTCAGATTCTGATTTTTTCTTCTGACGTCACAACTTGACTATGGTCGATAAACAACGTTTACATCTGATCATTAGGAAAAATTAAGAAATTGTAGATTTGGAAAAAGCAAAGATAAACGTTAAGAACTCACCCAAGACTTTCGTCACTACCCAATACATTGAAATAATAGACAGGAACTTTTTAGCATGTTTGTGGCTATAAAAAAAGGATCCGTTTCACAGATATTTAAACTGAATTGTTACGTCTAACTTTACTCGTGAGTTCTACTGGCGCAGAACGTCTAGGTTTCGAAGTTGACTGCGCAAGACGTGCCCGAAAATGTCGCTACAAATGTATGATTGTATTCTTAACGTAGATTAAAACAAGTTTAATTCCAAAACTTCCGAGCGTCCACAATGCGTGATTTTACCAACTGCACAACCACTACGACCAAGAAAAGTCAGCGAATTAAGACATTCGTCGAATCGAAAGTTCAACGAATAGTGGTAGTCGACTCCTAAACATTTTAACGAAATTGAATAAAATTTGAGCTGTAGATAGTTCCGTGAATTTGTAGTCGAGTTCAAGTTATTTGAGGTTTCGATGTTGTGTATTTCTCGAGATATCGGCAGTTGAAGTTTTAATCATTGCCATTAATTAAAAAGGAAAATTCCAATATGGCGTCTCCACTTGACCAAAATGGCGCTGCCGCTCTCACGTGCGCCAATCACATGATACCTGTGATGCCAGCGACATTTACCACTAGATCTCGAATTTTTTAATTATTATTCAAAGAATATCTCTAAAGTTCTAAAGATTTCACGGAATAGGAAGAAAATACATTTTCGTTCAGCAGTGATTATATTTCAATTGACAAACGTTTGGAAATCCTAATTTTTTTAAATCACGTGTTGCGGCACCTTTGTCATGACGTCATAACACGTGACGAATCTTCAGTTCATCGCCTGTTTCGTTTCTTATTATTCACACGCAAAACAGAGTTTTAGAAAATATTTTCGCAGCCAAGACAACCGAGCTATATTTCCAGTTCGACATGAAATACAAAAAAAATGTAAGAAATATAGTCATGCATTTTCTTCAAGGACACAAATTTTTCGCTGCCGTCTCGACATTCGAACATAAATATTAAATCAGTTTTGCTGATATTGCCTGCAGCTATTTGAAGTAACCGAATCATCCGTTTCCGTTCATAGATGATTTTTCAATTTGCTCTTATGATTAGAGGACGCCATAGAGCATTTCTCATCTTTAAAAAAAACTAGGCCACGGTTGACTTTGGCTGTACTTTCCTAAAGCTGTTGTCTGCGACTATGACGTCATTCCAGCAACTGCGTGCGGAACCGTGACGTCTTTCGTCACACTCTAAATGTACCAAAAATATATCTGGTTGTATATAACTACAGTTGTATCTGCTCGTTTATCATTCTGATATGGAGAATGTTCTTACAATGTTGCAATTCCTCGAATGACCAACGAGACCTAGGGTGTAGAGCGCATACGTAAACAATTTCCGTTGCGCACATTCGGTACAAAATATATTTTTATCTCCTTGGAAATCCTCTTTAAGACATTACTTCCGGTGGACTTTTTACCCTGACGATTGCGACATCTGGCGTGTAATAGCAAGACAAATTGGAATTCGCAAGAGGAAGGTAGCCGGAACCGGAACTTGACATTATCATGGACAGAGGCTGAGCTACCATCACACCACCTGGCGCTTAAGGATCAAAAACCCTACGTCACATCCGGCCAAGACGACTTCATGACCGAATCGATGATTGTTGTTTCTGTCTCGAGGAAATAATTTTTAAACCGGAAACAATTTGGTAACCAGCAGCGCCACCAACGGCGACAATTGAAACCAAATTGGTTGGTCGGTGTCTTGGAATTCTAAAAACAGCTGAAATTGTCAACGAGTATAAATCAATAAGGTTGGTTCGAAACGCACTCGGAGGGGTGGATTCAGTAAATATCAGTGTCGGCTCGGGCGTTGTGTGCGTTTGTCATTTGAAATCCGCGCAGTCTCAAGGGTGGTGGGGGTTGAAGAGTGTGTTCGAAAAGAAAATCTCCGGTGTCGGAGCGAGCACATAAATTAGCTTTTACGGGCTCCGAGTAAATGGGAGAGAGCCCGGACCGATGTCCCCTCCCTCCCTCTCTTTCGCTTTCGCTCTCGCCATTTGCTCAGGGGACTAGGGCTAGGAATTCGCAGGCAGTTAATCATGGCGTGAGCGAAACGACGCGAGGTTGACACCGTTTCAGGTGTTATTCAACCGTCTTAGCGTCGCCTCCTGGGACCTCAGCCTGAGACCTCAACCAGGCGGGATCATTTGGAGTTTTCGAGCAGGTGTACTATTTTATTTAATGTTTACTAGGTAGCCGATGAAAGGAATTATTGTACATTAATTAATAATGCCCCAAAAAAAAGTATAAAACGCCACAAACGGTCGGAAAAGATCGGCTCATTAGAAGCCGATCTTTTCTGGTCGCGGGAGATCGGAGCGTGCTCCGATCTATTGCGATCAACGTTACTACGATCTTTTTTATTTACACCAAAATGAAGTGATTCAGTGCTCCATTTACACGCCGTTGTCTAATTTGTTCAATAGATGGCGCAGTGACTGCACGTCAATTGAATGAACATGTTTGTGAGTAGCGGCGCTGATGCATGAAAACTGAGCGCTCTTGTTGTGCCATTGGCGCTGATGGAGAGCGGAGCGGAGCCGTGAGTGAGCGCACAGAAAGCGCTCAGGAAACGGATCCCAGGCGAGGCTTCCTTCAACAATAGGAACATTTCTAGCCGTGATGGGAGCGAAAAACGCTCCATGGAGCCAACCCTCGAAGCTCCCCTCTTTCCCTTGACACCTAAAAACAACATGAAGCCGCCATTTTTTGCCTCGCTTTAAGAAGGCGCTGGCGTCTCTGGGAAACCAACAACTTTGTTTTGATAGTAAACAATTTTTATAGTAAACAATTTGATAGTAAACTATTTAGGATTATTTGAAGGCGCCGTCCATCAATCATTTTATATATTTGAGGTTTTGCAGTTTGAACAGTAAGAGTGCAGTTTCGTTACCCCCAAGAAATATATCAATATTTGATATCGGGGGTCTTAATAGGTTGGTCGTGTAAAGTCGGTAAACCGACAGCGAACTATTTACGTGACTCTAAATCCTCCTCGGATCTTCGTCAATTCTCTGGAGAAGCAAAAGAAAAACAGCAAAGCCATTACTGTAGAAGCGTCGAAACGTCTTCACAACTCTTGTGTTTCATGTTTTCGTTTCCCCGAAACATTTATCCACGATTTTTTTAAACAATAGAATATACGAACATTTTGGCTATTTCATTTTCTGTTCGAACTATTTTTTTTTCCCTGATTATCCACGATCTCCACATCTGATTAAATGCGGAGGTGGCTCTGTTTTTCTTGGAACACACCTGTATACCTGTTTGCTATGTCTGGCGAATAGACAATCTATACTTTTTTTAAAAACGTTTTATGACAATTTATGGAATGTCTATGGATTTCCATTTTTTCGTCAGATAGATGAAAACATAATACCTTTTAAGTATATTTATTACGACCATAACATTTTGCCAAGCTTGCTCATTCGAAATAACTCTGTCTGTGATCCGTTCGTTGGTGAGAGGATCTCAGGAGATTCCTGTAAGTGGAGTTGGTCCCCACCCGACTGTTTTCTCCTATTTAAAGTCCGAGCGAAGATCGCGAGCAGCCGATGACGAGCCGTCTCATTTGCATAACGCCTGTTTGACGCGATCTTCTTAACCGTGGAACCGTTCCAACGCCGTCGACATGGTTTAAAGGCAGTCTCCAACAACAAATTCAAAATACATGTACATCATATGAGAGAGAGAGAGAGGCGGTAAAAGTACCACTTTTATTCGAACTTGTCACCTCCTGCCTACTGCCTAGACATGTCACAACTGATGGAGTGAGAGAGAAAATCCTGTTTAATCATCAACTCGTATCCGAGTGTAACTCCCCTAGGTTGTTAAGGGTGGGGTGGAGGGGGATGGGAGGGGTAGAAGGGGGAGAGATTGGGGGATTCCTGTTACAGACACGTCCGTCCATATTACCGCGTTCTCCCATTTATTTGCATTTTCATTCAGTGTGAGCAAACACGTTGCCAAAAGTAAATCGAAATACGTGAAACATTAGGTATGCTGGGAAAAAGGGGTCGGGGGATCGGGGGGTCGGGGGTCGGGGTGGGGTTGAGGGCGGCAGGTGTTTAGACACGGCGTGATACGTGGACGCAGTTTCGGCGTCACTTGAGCGTAAACAAAGTGGCCGTCTCCTCATCTGTTCGAAGGGAAATCGTGTGTGTGTGTGTCCTGGAAACAGATTGGATTGCATATTTTTGGCGGCGTCAAAATCTCATGGCACCGATTAGGGCTCGATCCCACAACCTTCTCATCCAATATAGACGTTCTATCCAACGCAGCAACGGGATACAACTTCTTTTCTATTTCTGAACTTAACACTATTTTAACTAATGGCAGGGCTCGTATCGGTTTCTGTTTCTTATTTCTTTCTCATATCACTCGAGATTTCTTGTCACGTTCAATTGACGTCATGACATTGGCGTCGTAACACGTGATTAAAAAATATTAGTATTCGCAAACGTGTGACAATTTAAATATCTAATATCTTCACAACGAAAATGTATTTTCTTCCCAATTTTGTGAAATGTACTCCGAGGTACTCTTGAATAATAATTCGAAATTTAATGAAATTCGAGGTACATAGAATAATAATTAGAAATTTTGGATCTAGTGTGGCAGATGTCGCTGGCATCACTGGTAGCACGTGATTGGCGCACGTGAGAGCCATCAAGGGGCGTCAAGTGGAGACGCCATCTTGAAATTTTCCTTTTTAATTGCAATACTTCAAACTTCAACGACTCATATCTCGAGGAATACTCAAAATCAAGATCTGAAATAAGTTGCGCTGGACTACAAATTTTCGGAACTATCTACAACTCAAATTTTATACAATTTCGTTAAGCCGTTCGCGAGTAAACGCCGAGGCTGTGAAATTAAATAAATAGGACAACATTTCAGGATTATATTGTATTAACTAACATCTGCGTCTGTATTCAAAAGAATCAGCTACTATTTGACGTCCATTTTATGGGTCGCCCATAGAAAGTTCATATTTGCATATTCTTCCAAGAAACAAACTCTAAAAGAAAGTGGAGGTATAAAGAAATAGAACAAACAATTTCTGTCTATACAATCTTTCCTCTTTAATCAGCAGTGCAATTTAGAAAATTCGTCCAGACAAAATTCACCGAAACAAAAATATGAAAAACAAATATTTAGATAAGAAATTTGCCGGACGCTTGTCTGTCTGTATTGAAATAAAAGAAAAAGATACGGCGAAGTTTTCTTGAATAATGGCTTTTGTTTTACGAAATTGGAGAAGCCACCGCTTCCACCATGAGCATGCCCAAGATTTCTGCCTCGAGGCTGCACTGTCTGCGGAGAACTGGCTTCGGTCATTCTTTCCGTTTCTATATTTAATCACAATCTCATATCTTGACTGTAATAACAAAATAAATGTGAGCAGATGCGCATTCATTCGTGATTCCGCAATTGCCATTGCTGGATAAATATTTAGACCTACTTGGACGCACAGATCTGCTCCGGAATTCTAGACTAAACATTTGATGTCTCAGGAGGATTACATTTCATTCTCGTTTTCTTTCTTTATTTCTCTCTATCTTCCATTGTTACTAATGCAGGAGCAGCGGAGTTTCGCAGCCCGAAGATGTGTTTTCTCCCCCAACGCTCGTTCTTCATATGATGGCAGTGATTGCCAAAATTAGGGGCAGCGCACGCGCCACACCTACACACGTCGTAATGGAATCTGAGAAAAACAGTGCTCCCACCCGAGTCGAGTTGGTGGATGGAAGTGAGACATAATCATCTCCAGACACCAACTATTGTCCTAGCAAAGACGTGTTAAGTTAACCTTCACCTTTCTCGATCCATGAGGCAATATGATAAATTATGAAATGGTGGCCGATGTCGGGTTTCTTTTTCTTACCTTTTCTGACATTTGCTTCTGTTTCTCTCATTCCATTTTATTTTGATTCGAATGCCAAAAAAAACTGTATTTGTCAATCGAAAGTACAGGAAATTTAAAGGTGGATTTCTCATTTTCTGGAAGGTCGGGGCTGACCTAGGGCTATCGGGACTAGGTGCGTATGTCTAAGTTATTAAGTGTGTTGTGACGTCAACGTTGTTTCAAACTAAGTTCAATGTTAAATCATGAAGCACACTTTCGTGAGAATCTCGCTAGATATTGTTGCGAACAGTGACAGAATTTCCACAGAGAGCATACTCGAATAGCGAATTCGACAAGAACGCCATCTGGTGAGGACTCAAATTGGAGAAAATGGAATGAAATTTGACTTTTTTTTTGAAAAAGGTAAACTTGTACATGTATAAAAATGGGGGCAAGCCCGGGACAGACCGGACCAAAAAGATGAACGAGTATATTGGAATGAACAGAACACGCGGCAAATGTTCTTTGGATGCGGCCCTGACGCATCAATTTGATGGGGGCCTGCTGACATTCCACTCGAGGTATCCAAAGGTGAGAAGGTTCGCCAAATTGATTAACAGGATCGTCTATCAACACAATGCTTTTTCCCCCCGACTTAATGCACTTCAATTTATTTTACGATACTCCAACTCTCTCTTTATCTCGCATCTACCTTCGGGGTGTACCGGCATTCGGTTGCGGTCAATAAACTCCGAAACACTTTCGCAAACTTGTCCGGGGTGTGTATTCTCAACAATTTGTTTAAGTTTGATCGCTTAATGTTGTCGCCAGAATTAAGTGCAATTCTTTCGTAGCAGATAGTCGAAAATTCGGCGCATCAACATGTCACGAGGACTCATGATCGCTGAATCAATTTCCGCTCGAGACCTCTGCAAGTGAGTGTTGACGTCACTGTCGCGGGCGAGCGTCACTGACGTCACGTATATGGTGAGGAAAAGAGGTGTCGAACCGATCAGATCAGTCAAAAACTACCCTCTGGTGTGGATGGGAGAGTATGTTGCTGTCCCAGCTTGGAGTCAATCACGCAATGTACTGGTTAGACTCAAACACAACCATTGCCCATCATTCCAATTGACTTAAAAGCATATTTGCGAATCACAAATTCGACGACTATATGTCAAATTATCAATTTAACTTCCGGTATTTCTAAAGTCGGGTTGCGGTAGGGTTGCGGAATAGTTCTACTTGTTCTGGTGAAGGAGTTTTGGGCCGAAAGATAAAGAGTGTCCAGAATGTACACCCACTCTCGCTTTCCTCTCTCCGTGAACAGCGTGTGACGTCTTTTGTGCGCCGCGTCAGGTTAACCTTTTCATAATTATCTACCGCTGCATATTACAGTATCACATGATGAAGTAATCTATTCCGAAAGTGTCAGGATTAAACCGCGACCCAATCCCACACCCCACTGGAAAACCACTCACGGAATCCAAAATAGCGATTAATGTTTGTGCTTTCTCGTTTGGTTATTTAATATCATCAAATATATTTAATTAAAAGATAATCCGAATTGTGAATTAATCGACTAAAGAGAGCCACATATTTGAAATATGTTCTTAAGCTAAAACACCGCTTGGAATCACTGAATGACGTCGGTTTCCGCTACGCTGCGTTGCATTTCCGCTGCCGATGTTTTGGAACATCACCACGTCAAAAATTAAAAAATTTCGTTATAGAATAACGAATATTAATACTATAACGAAATTCTTAAATTTTGACATGGCGACGTGTTTCTTGAAAGTAGTGGTGCACGTTCCAAAACATTAACAGCGGAAATGCAACGCAGCGTAGCGGAACCTGACGTCACTCTGTAATTCCAAGCGGCGTTATAGCGCTCTCCAGTGCGTTTAAACACTTGGCGCTCTCCAGCGCTAAAGTCTAGCGCATTTAAGCCGCTCTCGTAGGCGGATTGAACGCTCCATCGATCACCGATTCATCAAGTCGTCTTAGTCGATCGAGATTGCGATAAAATACTAACAAGGGGTTTCGTGGTTTCATGGATCTCCGGAGGATTGAGATTCCGTGCGCACCTGTGATCGATCCAGGTGGATTTGTTTCGCCCACGCACACACACACAAACCACACGGACGAAAACGATCCTTCAAAAATCCGCTAACTTTGAAGTGCGGCGGATCCACGTCACACGAAAACCGAACATCATTTATTCACACGTTAAAAATGGGGCTGGCCTCCGATAATCGATATCAGGGGCATCCGAATTTTAAATCGGCAGAGGAAGTTAGGTGCGACAGGAATAGTTACTCTATTTTTTAAATATTTTTAGAAACCCCCCCAATGGCGATCGACCTATTACAGTGTTTGTAACCTCTGGCCCCAGAAATTCGATCGATAAATCGAAGGCTATTTCCGAGAAGCATTTGCCCCCGGCGATCCCGTGTTCGCATCCGATTAACCATCACCCACATACATTTGGAGGGTCGGAGGGGTGTGTCATTCGGGCAAACAATTTCACCGCCCATTAACTTCTGTTTTGTTGTGGCGCGTCATCGCGCTTCGCTGGTTGTCAACAATCTGTTTGTTCTGAAGTACTCGAAGTGGTTCGCCATGTACACTAATAAAGCGTGAGGTACTCCTCAAGGAACTACTCGTCAATTTCCTTACCTGATATGCTGGCCCGCTCGTAAATGACGTAATCTCGTTTGGTCTTGCCGAAGAAGTAGCCCAGCTGCAGTCCGGCCGGTCCGGCGCCCAGGATGCAGTAGTAGCGAATGGGATGGTCAAACCGGCACTGACCGTTGACGGTGGAACGGGGACAGGGGTTGACCGTTGCCGCTGACGTCACGTAGGTGCTGCCCACCAATAGGAAGCACAAGGCCAACTCCAAGTTGAACGCCATCTTGGTTGGGACGGACCTCTGAAAATAGAAATGCCGAAGTCACTAAAAGAAATTCAAAATCTCGGTAGGAAATAATTTCCAGACATGTTCGTTAGATGGCGCTCGAATCAAAACTGTTGTCCGCACAATTTCAAATTCTCTCACAGACTGGGGTCGAGTAATGATGACGTCATATCGTCCCTCAAGAGCCAGCAAATCAAATGACGTGTTTGCGACCGGAACTGCGTTTATTTGCGGAATATCGTTGTTCGTCTCTGCAACGTGAGATATTTGAGCTTGTCCATTAAGAGCGTCTACCAACGCCTCCACACGTAGGCTAACACTCGTCGGGTGACGTCATCGCCATCCATCATAGTGTAATCTTTTGATACGCATTTTTTATATTTTTATTTCGTTTCTCCTCCGCTTCATCATTTCGATCGTCGCAATTCGAGAACGGCTGTATTCCTATCCTGGTGGCTTGACACGATCATTGTCGTGTTTGACAATACCAGACTATTCCTGAGATCCTCTATCCTGTTAAACAGGTCAAATTGTCGCTTCTTCTATTCAATACAAATGCGAATAATGCGAACGCTTGTGTCGGCGAGTCAAAAATGGACACCCTGGTCACTTGACAGCATCACGTAAGCAGCGGCGACAATTAAAACTAAATTAGCCACCAGCGTCACCGAAGAGAATTAGTGCTGCGAGCATTTTTGCGCCACCCTGTATGCCCAATTGAAACGCTTTACTTAGAAGTTACCCCTGAACGCGTTTTCCAGCAATACACCAGTGCTATCCAATTTAGCAACAGTTAGGCTGACTGGAGTTCAACGGTTGCTTTAGAAAGTCCCTCCAATAAACAATTTGCTTAAATTTAAGGAACAAAAGATCGAGTATTCTAAAATACATTATTTATAACTGCATATGAAGTGGTGAGAGGCAGAGTGGTGGAAGTCGGGATTTCATCTTGGAAGTGAGATAAACGAGGTTTTACTCGAAGTGTTATAATACGGTTGCACTTAGTGCTGCCCTCTGTCGGCGCCAAACAAAAAATCAAAGACTCGAAGGGAAATATTGGGAAAATGTCCAGAAATATGGTTTAAAAAAATCCTTTTTATTTTTCGAATTATTGGGTAGTGACGACAGTCTTGGGTGAGTTCTTACGTTTGTCTTCGCGTTTCGCAAATGTAACATTTTCTTAATTTTCTTATCTTCGAGAAGTTTTAAATTTCCGTTAAAACTATCTTCGTTGCCGAGTTTCTAATTGTAGGCCAGCGTTTAGTTAAAAAATCAAAGTCTTACGATACTTCAAACGATACAATTCACACCACTCTGCATTTCACCCTTTCAATTGCTGACAACTGTAATACGTACAACTCTGATGCACAAATCGTCAAAAATAAATATCGACGAGATATTCTCCCTTGTTCAAATCTTAAATTTACCTAAATAAGAATTGACGAGAATCGTCATTTGAAGATATACAAAGGAAACGAAAATGACGGTAAGTGCTTTTAAAAGAAGTGACGTGAAAAATGAAATAAAAATCGATCGGTAGATGTATTTCGAGCGGGTCCGGGACACCGAACTCAGGAACACAATACGTGGAGGGAAACAGGAAGATTATGGAACCCCGAAAATGGTACCCGAATGGGGGCGGGATCGCTTCAAGTTTCTAACACGGTGACGTCACCACGATTTATAGTGACGACCTCTTTAGTCATTTACACTCGGATGATGTTGGAGGGTTGTTCACCTAAATCGCTCGGGCTTCGTACACTATGCGGGGGTGACATCGCCAGTTCCAAAAAAATACACAATATGTTTAAATAGAACGTGTATTTTTAGAAAGAAAAATTGAAGAATTCGGAACAACATCAAATAGCAGATCTTATAGCTTTGTTTTTGCGCCAAAGCACTCATGTATATAGTGCAGGCATGTATTGATCAGTGTCTCTTCGCACGTCGCTTTCAGTTTCAGTGACAAATCAGTTATGGACATGTCAGACTCTAAGCGAGTGGAGCCTTCTGAGACCTCGTGTCCCAAGACGGACATGCCCTCCTCGGTAAACGAACTTAACGTCTACTATTATGGGAAAAACCCGGCTAGATTGTGTTCGCGACACGGTTAAAAGTTTACGTGCAGTAGTTGAAATCGTCTGAGAATTTTACATTTCTTGGTGGTTTTATGGGAATTCGTGTAGATTCATCGACTTGTGCACCACTCAGTCTATTCGTGTCTATGATCCAGTTCAGCGACGAGTTGAAGCGAGTGCTCGACAGATGGCGTTGGCGAGATGGATTAGATGTTCGCATATGGGCGTAGATCACGATCGACATTGTATCTCTTCAACTCGGAAGACAAAGACACACAAACCTGTGATTGTTACGCGTTGATGATGTAACCTGATTTTTATGAATCGGACACTCTTGAGCTAAATTAGTAAGAAAAGCTCGAAAAAAATGTTTGAAATCGGAAATTTGGAAATGATGTTCGCTTCGGGTTTCAGTCTTAGGAGGTCAAAGGTGGGGGGAGGGGAGAGATATGTCTAGGCTACTATACGGAGTGCATAGAAGCATTTCTCTATATATATATTGAGAGAGCGATGAGAGTCCAGACAAGACTTGAGTGGAATGGATCGTGATCCGCTCGAGATGTTTACGTGACTTGCCAATCTGGTGGAAAGCTTCATCAATGAGAATGTACCGTGTTGTTATTCACTCGTCTACGATCTTTGCTCCAATGACGAGCACAACTGAGAGACAAAGAATAGAGGTGGGCGGCGGAACGCTTCTTGGAAACGACCATGTCCTAAGGCGACCCACGCTCCTTCCTAACGGTTCATTTCCCCGGGACTTTCATCAAAGTTTCCGCCTCAACCTTTAGCCGAAATGGAAGACATCGAAATGAAATATTGTGATTGAACAAGTTCAATTCCAAGTTGGACATTCTTTTTCCGCCAAATAATTGCTGAATACGGTTTGTGAAAGCAGATTTGAGTCATATCTGCATTAATAGAGTTATTCACGATGGACCTTTCTTATTTCCTGGAATCGATTGTTCAGATCAAGTTTCGAATAACTAGACTGTGAATTAGATATAGGACAACGTCACTGTTCTGATTTGTAGTGAAACCATCTTGATTGGGGATATGTTCGTGTTTATCATGCGTCGGGACACTTGAGGCCACATAAACCTGTATAGAGACCCGAGTGACCATGTCTTTTGTAAAAGGATTATTGATTGAAGACTGGTCCACCATGTCAACCTTGCCCGCACTTGACCAAAGAACTGTAAGACTGAGAAGGATGGAATAGCCGCAGGATAGAAACCGATTTTGTAAATCTAGACCTTGCGGAAGATTTATTCTTTATTCGTTTGCCAGCTTGCTAACAATTTTCATGTACATATCGGTTAAGAATATCGATAACGGTATTTCAGTATCGGTGAATTCCAAGCGCGTACTCTCTAAAGAAGAGTGCCCGGCTTTGCCTGGGTTCGAATTTTCACGTGCTATAATCACGTCATGCAGTGGTGCCTCAACATGTTTTTTTTTATATTTGAAAATTTGGATTTTCAAACGTTTGACAATTGTAATGTTAAATGGAAAAAGAATCATTTTTAAAATATCTATTTGATTATTTTATGTTTTTTAATATTGCTATTATATTTTTATATTGAAAATATTATTCCGGTAATAGTATGTGGTATGGTGTGCTCGGTTGGAACTGTTATCTGGTTTACTTGGTTGGAACTGTTATCTGGTTTACTTGGTTGGAACTGTTATCTGGTGTGCATGATTGTCTCGTGAAATCGACGACGTCATGCTTTTGATGTGGAGACGCCATTTTTTCAGTTTGAAGCGAAAGGGAGATTATCCAGAATTTGGTAACGGTTATTTTAATATGAAATATTGAAAATTGAGATCTGAAATTCCATCGCTAGCGAATTATGATGGTGTATTAACGGTATGTTAAATTGTATGCAAATTCATTGAGCCGTTCGAGAGTTAGTCTCCGGACAGGAAAATCCAATCCTTAGTTTTACAATATAGGATTTCCTTGGTGAAATGGGCAAATGTCAGCGAGATGTGCTGCATCGCTCGGTGAAATGTAGATGTAACCTCTGTGTCACCAAACAGCCGGAGTCGATGACATCCTGCCGCAGTTTGAAAGTCGATATGGCAGGAGGAGGAGGAGGAGGAGGAGGACTACAGGATATTACGATAATCGCGAACGCCTCCGCCGTTATCGGATCGATTTGCCTCCTCGGCTTCTCCTCGTTAAAATGTCCCCTACCTTCCTTTTTGGCGTCGTCTGTCCTTTACCCCACCCCCTAACCCCCTAACCCCTCCTCCAAGTCAACTCGCCAAAAGCTACAGATGCCATGGCGTGAATAAAGCGTGTCTAACTATAGCTACTGCGCAGTAAATACACGCTCGACTGCCACAGTAAATCCAGTCACGCGGGGCGCTGCGATCGTTAAATCCGGACTCCCGACCTCCCACACCACCAAAGCATCATGGTAGTGCATCAAGGGGCAGCAACAATCGCTATATTTGTGACGTCAGTGACTTTTGCCAGTGGCAGGAAAATCAGCACCTGCTGTACACTTTAATTCTGAAGCAAGTGGCGTTGTAGGAATTTCTCTCGCCCAGAATAATTTCAGAGGATTCGGCCGGGAATTGACCCCTCTTCCACGATTACGACACCTCCATACTGTCTTGTTCTTGTCACAGTTGATGATAAATGAGGTCAGCTTAATGAGGGAAATGGCAAAAATTAATCCTCAATGCCTAATCACGTTGCGTGAAAGAGAGCACATACAGTTTGTCATCTTTTTATAAATCATTTCTACCTTCTCGTTTATTTACGAACGGCTTAATGAAATTGATTAAAATTTGAGCTGAAGATAGTTTCGCAAATTTGTAGTCGAGTGTAACTTATTTCAGATTTCGATGTTGCGTATTTCCCGAGATATCAGCCGTTGAAGTTTAAAGCATTGCATGCCATTAAAAAGGATAATTCCAAGATGGCGTCTCCACTTGACCAAAATGGCGCTGTCGTTGCCGTCACGTGCGCCAATCACGTGATACCAGTGATGCCAGTTACATTTGCCACACTAGATCCCCAATTTCTAATTAGTATTTAATTAATATAATTTCCCCTATATCTTATTATTTAATTAATACATGGAGTTTTAGTTTCACAAAATAGGAAGAAAATGCACTTTGGTTATGAAAATATTATATATTTAAATTAAGAAAAATTTGGAGATCCTGACGCAGTCCTTAGAAAAATTGAAAAATATTTCAGGGACAGCGGACCTAACCTATATTTACAGCAGTGATGTGCATCCATTCTATTCCAAATGTGGGCCACACCTATTTTCTGGATATCCGAGACGAGAATAAATGTCGCTGCGTTCCTGGTCACACAGACCACGTGATCTATGACGTCAGCACATACCAAGATTGGAACGTACTCATTGACGCGCTTCCACACGAATTCATTGATGTGCCAATTAAAAACTGTTGTGTGTTGAAAACTCGAGTACGTGCCGTATTGGCTAATCGCGACAATAACATGTGGCGCCACCTGTCGGACAAAAGCATTATAAACTAGCACATTAGTTGTCTCCTGTATGTTGATTGTGATAGAGATTTGGGGCAAATGTACTACCTTGTAGATCCTAGTTTCTCTTTCATTTCTGTCATTGTCCGCTTGTGTAGGTGGCGCTGCTATCCTGAAGAATAAAAGAGATGCCGGCGCCCTCTGGGGACAGTCCCCCCACCTCTCATGCTCAACTGGTCCACAGATAATGTAAAATAATGAGAAAAAATGAGTGTCGTCGGCTGATCGAGCGCACGAACTCGTCGAAAACAAAAGTTGAAGGGCACGGTTTAATAATACAGTACAGTAGCTAGTAATTATATGGAAAGATATCGCGCCTCGCTAAATAATGCAGCACGTAGCATTCATCATCGCTAATTGTTCACGAACTGGAGCAGATGTCCGTGTCCATTGTGTTTCGAATTGCCGCACGATGGCGCTGTCATCGGCCGAATAATGGCATCCACCTACAATGCGGCTGTGTACAGGGTTAACGCGTCATAGCACAGACTCTTGGGCTATGACTTCTAGATCTTTTAATTCGTTGAGAAAATAATACATCCGTTCCTGCAGAGCGCAAAGAGGTGAACTTCCGTTTCATCCTGTCGGTTCTGTCTGTAATCTATTAAGCTATGCGTCTGCACTTCCGCCCTAAACCCCCCCCCCCCCCACCAAGGGGCAACCTGGTAATTTGACTTAGCCTAGGCCACATACCTAGGTAGAGATCTTTCACGTGTACCGGATATCGTAAAGAGTCCCACTGTATTACTTCTCTCTCTCCCGAAAAATTCCAGAGGACTCGCACGGGACTCGAACCCACCGCATCACAAAGATGCCGATCAACCGTGGCCCCCCTTGTAATAAGGACAAAAGGTCAACGCAATTTTCATGTTGCGTCCTCCGCAAACCTAATTTCATAATAGTTTCGAATTCTAAACTACAATTTCATCCATTAGCTATTCTGCAAATGTCAAAAATACATTATTTTTTAACCACAATGCAATTATGAAGTGAGCCAATTAAATTAACATCAACATTCAGAAAGACGTAACTCACTTGAAGCAAATTTTTAATTTAATCAACTGATGGCTTTTAACCAATTCAATTGTTCTTATCATAGGATCTATACTATCGGGGGAAGCTCATTAAATTAACAGAAAGTTTGTGGTATGGAGTTAGTCGCTAACTCTAATATCGTCCAATCTACTGTACAAAGAAAAGCAAGGTTAGGGGTCAAATTGGCCTTTAGTGCGTCCGACACTTAAATGTAGTGTGTGACGACATCGACAGTTTGGCCAGGAAGTGACAGCGACCAAACATCAAATAGGGCGCGTTTGTTTATCGGTCCACCGTTTTCACGTTAGCGATAACGTTTGGTTGACGTATCTCGGATATCAGATCTCTCTCTCTGCTCCTACGTTTTAATATCCACCCACGCTTTTGTAGTCGTGGTTCGTTCTGCCCTCAAACACAAGGGTGGCCATCAAGGGGTTAGTGGCATTTCCAAGACTAAAATAACCATGCAGGCGCTACTCTGTCTATCAGTACCAGAATCCATGAATAACTCACTAAATGGACTAAAGAAAACACCTTTGACGAATCAACATCTGTCTCTGAGGCAGGGGTGAATGTTCCAAAACATTCGGGACGAAAATGCAATGCAATGTAGCGGAAACCGACGTCACTCAGTGATTCTAAGCGGCGCTTAACCAAGGCGTTTTAGCGCTCTCCGGCGCTAAAGCTGTGAGTTGAAGAGATACAAAGCTGATCGTGATCTACGCCCATATGCGAACATCTAATCCAATATCGCCAACGCCATCTGTTGAGCAGTCGCTTCAACTCGTCGCCAATCGAACGCGCTGGATCATAGACATGAATAGACTGAGTGGAGCAGAAGTCGATGGATTTGCACAAATCACCAAATATAAAAACACCAAGGAATCTAACGATCGCTGACTTTCAATTACTACACGTAAACATGGACAGGTCAAAAACTTGCGAGCCGTGTCGAAAACACTGTCTACCCGATTTTTATACAATGCCAAATTAAACTAGAAAATATTTTGGTCAGATTTGTCAACATTAATGTACACAATATGATTAAACATAAATTTACGAATTAAAGCACATTCAACCAAACAATTATGCAACATTCGAGGCGATCGCGGTCGATGCCTTCGATGCGATTTAATTGTTAGGTCTGGATTTCTCTCGGAACTTATCTAATATTTTATGCAAGGAATTTGAAATTTGAAATACGAAAATTGTTAGAGGGTGAATTCATCAATTTACTATTTTTTGTTTCGCTTAAACCAAGCAGGGTTTTTTGACCATGAAAAAAATTGTTCGCAACTTAATTAAAAATCATATTTTTGTGCAACTTTTGTAGGACTTTCGTAATGAATATTAGTTGCAATGTCAATGGACGAGCCAATGGTGTTGTCCCGGAAGTTGTGCTGTTTGTTTTTTGTCTATTGCATCATGGTCACCCTTTGTCTTGTTCACGGATCCTCGTCATAAGTCTTTGTCCTTGTCGCCACCATGTCTATTATGTTTTGTTGGCGGACGAAATGAACCCGCGCGTCATTGTGTTTGTTAGCGTTCGTCTGGGATGGGATGAGGTCGAAGTTGAACTTCTCCTTTTACGGCTGTTTGTTTTCCACTAACCCAACAAAAGTGGAGGACACGCAATTACAGGGGTTTCCACGCTTACTTTCTCTAGGTTTCATTCCTCTCCAGGGTGGAGGGACAATTTTTATCCCTGGAGAGCGCTGGTGTCAGCTGCTCTGGCCTGCAGCCGGTTGACAGCCACAGTGTGACCGAATAATCATTGCAAAGACACGGTATTTTTCACACCGTCCGATGCAAGGCAATCGGAAATACGCATTAAAAATTTCTTTATTAAAAACCTATAAACCTATATTTCAAAATTGAATATATGTTTTTGTGTGAAGCGCAACTTAAAAGAAAAACTTTTTATGATTTCTGTGTAAAATTACGTATTCAGTGATTATATGATGCGCCAAATTTGTTCATAATGCTTGAAGAACTACAAATTTGTATAACAAAATGATAGTGTAATTGCGCGAAGCGCAAGTATTTTTTTAGCTTGCTTTTTAAATTTAGTAATATGTGTGTAAGATGTGTGACTTTCAAGTTTCGGTGATTTTGTCACTTTTTACGATTAAAACGAACTCGATGACCCTAAGCTCTTGTTGAGGCTGCAAGAGAGCCAACAGCCAACATCGGTTCAACTCCAGGGTATCCAGATCATGAAATTCCTCGGTTGCGGTTATTCATGAAGTTGCCCCAACCGCGAAATAAAGAGAACCATTTGAAATGCGGCAATTCTTCCCGGAAACCATTTGGTCACCAGATGGCGCGCCTTTGCCACGCCTTTCTTTCCCACCAAGTTCCCGCTCAGCTAAGTCTACCACAATCCCAAATACAAAAGGCGCTAAGATAAATAAGTGGTGAGCTGGTTTGATTAAATGTGAAGTGTGGTGAAAGTAATTGATTCCATTGGTGTCTTGCTCATCGTGAAATACTTTTCTTGCACTTGGGGCACGCGAAGGAAACAATGGAATAAGACTCCAATCACAACCGGAAATTGGATAGGTTAAAAGAGCACTCATCTTTGAATTCACAGTAACAAAAAATAAAACTAGAAAGATTGTAACCTACCGAATAAACCCTTAATATTAGAACACACGACAACATTATTTCCGCACAAACAATGTGACGTCACACTATTATACAATGACTTGTTTACGATTACCTACAGAAACTGGAAACCACAAATTAAATTCCTGGATTGGATCCATTATTAAAGTTAGCTTGCCTACCTTTCTGCCTTTCATCGTTTTTGTTTTGTCAGGGCTGTTTGGAAGAATTTCAAATTTGCAATTGCAAAATTATCAGAAAAAATCGCGAACGTTCTTTAAATATGGATGAAAGGAAATGTCACATCAAATCCAAAGAACTGGAAAGCCTAGAATCTGCTACCTAGGCGTTTTTTCTAATCTTTGTGTCCTGTGGTGCTCTTTAGAGCCAAAGGTCACAATTGGCGAACACTAATCGTCTGCTGATGGTTGCGCCTCTAGTGAGCAACTCATCTCCGGTTTTGGAGAGCGTCTCAATGCTCAAACAGCTCTCTAAAGCGCGTTTTACACCGAAGAAAATCGAGCCGATCTTCGTCGCATAGGAGCGAAAAATCGCTATTTCGTGTTTTGTCATTAAATGTAAAGGGAAAGAGGAGAGCTCCGAGGAGCGGCTCCACGGAGCGTTTTTCGCTCCCATCACGAATAGAAATGAGCCTCGCTTATGAAGGGAGCCTCGCATGAGCAGAAGGCGTTTACTGAGCGCCTTCTGTGCGCTCACTCACGGCTCCTCTCCGCTCTCACATCAGCGCCTCTACTCATTCATGCAATTGACGTGCAGCAGCGCCATCTATTGAACAGATATTAGAACGACGTGCGATTTTTTCGCTCCAATGCGACGACGCTAGCCTCAGGAGCCATCTTCTCCGGTGTAAACGCCGCCTAAACCTCCTGCACTTCAGCAAATTTTACTGGTCAGTAGCGAGACGTCGGAGAATGCAAGGCATGCATCGTTCAATTCATTTAAAATATATTATTATTCTAATAATTATCTTTCTTTAACATACTTGAAGTTACAGTTGGTTATAATTTTCAAATACTATTTTTTAAATTCTCATCGTCATTGTGATGGTGTCAATTGATGACTAAAGAAGCATCGGTTGCATGATATGTTTGCAAACTCTGCTCGAGGTCAATTGTACAGTAATTATTCATCAATCTATTTACGCGGAATTCCAATTAGTAGCTATCGATACAAATTTAATCGACAAAAATGTCGACGTCATCGGCATCGGCGGAGGAAATAGGGAATTTGGGTCACCCGAATTAGGTCAATGGGTCATAACCTTATTTTACGAAGTGGGACTGTGATTGAGAATCAAAATATTTGCCCGTTTGAGCTACAAAAGCCTTGCCATACATCACGCCCCTGGTGGGGTTCGGATGAGTTAATACCGACGTCATGGAAACCTTAGAACAATTTCAGATTTGATGGCGAAATAAAGCTGAACGCATGCAAAGCATGCGTCGGTCATAAATTCAAGAAAGTGGCTTCAACACGTTCGAATTAATAGCATTAGCGAGAAAGGGGTTCAAACCGCTGGTAATTCGAATTGGAATGTAATCCTTAGACAGAATGAAGCGTCATTGGGACGGAGAATAATTCTATCAAGAAATCCACCGACTGCTAAATTTACGTCAAGTAATTAGCAAAGAAATCGTGATTGAATTGCGTCGTCCGACAGCGTTACTTTCGGCATCGAGACAATTATATTCAACAATTGTCGACGGTGTCGTCAGCACATGTGTTCCCGCAATTTTCTGCTCGGATCTCAGAGGAGAATAAAGTGGTCACTTGGTGGCGCTGGCTTCGGGTTTTGCTGGATGATCAATAGACGAAATTATAAATAGACGAAATAAAAACCTTTCACTTTAGCGTTTCTGGTTATTTTTTACTCATTGTACAGTCTTGTCCGATAGATGGCGTTGCGAGTGACTAGGGCGCGGGAACCATTAGATCTCACGCTGGATCTTACTGTATCGATTTTTGTTCTTTCGGTTTTCTTCCAGCCCGATGCGCCCCCATTTCCTCCCCCTCCCCCCTACGCACACATTTACTAATTGATGCGCAATTTGGACATCTCCCAGTTGTCGTTGGACCACCTTATTTCCGTGTTGGGGGAGTTGCGGGGGCGTTAATAAAATTAAGCCGGAGGGGGAAACGCCGTTATTGCTCTCGTCAGTGTGACGTACTACCATAGGCGGGCAACTGTTGTGGGCGACTCTTGGAATCATAGATAATGAATCGCAATGGCAGTGACTGGTCATGTGACTATTGTACGTTTGTGTACGTTGTATGTGGCTCTGGATATTGTCGCTACTCCGTTCCCCTACCACCCCCTTAACGTGACGAAAATGGAGATTCTATCATTTCTTTACCGACTATGGCCACTTAATTTAATTTAATTAAGACCTTATCACAGGGCTCAAAATAACGCATCAAATCGTAGAAGCGCATTAATTGATAGGATACGATGTGTTGCACTCTTCATCGTCAAGCTATTTAATTTTTTGCGCTTCACGCAATGTCATTGTCACTTAACTTTGCTAAAAATTAATTTAAAAATAAGTGCACATCAGGTGCATCAATAAACACTTACTACGCAAATTTATACAGAAATCACTACAAATATTATTTTAATGTGCGCTTCATTTCTTTTCTTCACTTTACCCCCGATCTGTCCCGATTTGAAAGACGTACTCACGACAAAATATATCTTAAAAATGTTTTATTACTTATTGGGCCGTGGGGTTCTAAGAACTTGTGTCAGCCAATCAGTGCACACGCGCGAATGACGTCATTCGCGTGGATGGAAAATGGTGGCGGAGCGTGGGTGGTGACGTCAGCCAATTAACGAGCACCTTATTGTTCTAGGCGTATTTGATGTCCCGAGAAAAAAGGACATCAAATTTGAATCGGCGAAACGAAGGGCTTGGAGTGAATGGAAAGTGGCCGTCACTGACGCGGAGAAAAACCCCATTCTATTGGTGGAAAAAATACCGTGTCATTAGCATTCAATTGCTCTCAGTGGACTCTCTACGGACGACTTCCCAGACCGTTATTTTTATCGCTCCCCCGCGCCCTGTGACGTATGCACGTGTGTACGTGCAACCGAAGTGGTGGCGTATGGACTCTACGCTTGACACGTGACGCGACTAAGACGCGACATTCAATACTTGCCAAATACGCGTTTTAGCAAATCATTAATTGGCTGCTGGATAAAAATACTCTCGCTGTAAATGGAAAAGTTCGGATATAAATGTTCCCCTCAAGGAGTAAGCACAAATTAAATAACCACCCACGCCTTCAGTGTCATTGCAACCGATCTTATAATCGATCTAAATTGTTTCTGCCGAACAGCTCCTATTCACTATTTATACAGTAGATTATTAATATAAGCAGAATAAGGGCACGAATATTAATCCAGATCGAGGTAGGGCTGCGTTGGGAAACGATTCAGAATGACAACTGGAAAATACAACTTCGACGATGCACCCAAACCGGTTTGTCCAGCATATGTGAACATTGTTATCAGTGTTGTAATTTCAAAAAGTAGTTAATCAATAACTGCAAAAACTGATTCCAAAATCGTCCAAATGTGCTAGCAATTTTAAACTTGAAAAAATACTTTAATAGAAATTAATGAAATTCCATTGAATTTCCATTTCGTTAAGGCGTTTTATTTTATTTTTATATTTGAAAATATTATT
>JAQGBY010002606.1:0-22252 GCA_034698785.1 Mycogona germanica | reverse complement strand
AATTACCAGGTCGCCTCCTGGGGGGGCTTTGAGCGGTTAAATCAGGCGGTATACCCCTTAACAAATAATAAAAAAAAGAATCAGGGGCCTTCACATTCGTATGCCCTTTATGCTGACCATCGTAGAAACGTGCATAAGGGGATGATGTTTAAGGAGCGGGACGGGATGAAAAAAGGGAAGAAAAATACTCTGTAGCTTATAGAATCGATAAATTGCCATGTCAGCCATTTATTATTCGTTACCGTGACCTTTGCGTTCGGCAGATCATGTCGGTAGCTCTTAAAAACATGGCAAGCGCGTAAATTAACCTATGGGTCAGCCTACAAAGTAGATCTGCCCCTGTTCGTAGTTTTTTCTTCTGCCAATTTTTTCCCCCCGTAAAAACATTTAACAGGGAGCGTCTGGTTTCAGGACGGGTTTAATGTTTGACGTCATTTTCTGGCAACATCAAACCCTCATTTTTGAAAATTGGGAAGAATTATTTATTTATTTATAGAGGGCGCTGCGCTTGTCTGTTGACATAGTGGCGCCACAGAATGCGCCTCAAATGAATAAAGTTGCAACTCCTAACGATAGCTAATCTTAGCGCTTCTTAAGAGTAAAAAGGAGGGAATGTTTCAACACCTTGCAGAAAGCTTTTTAAAATAACAAATACGTTTGTAGCTTCTTAATTGAGTTATTAAATTATTTAGAATGTTGTCTAGATATTGTTCAGAGCCTACGCGGTCATCGTATAACGCTTCTATGTTGTTTGTTCCCCTTCATTTTTTACCATGGTGAAAGTTGTTATTCCCCAACGCCTTCTGGTGGATGAAAAAGAGCAACTAAGTTTAAACTACATAAAAGTGTGTATTCACTGTTACAAATTAGCGCTCATGTATGCTCTCATAGGTAAGATAACCAGTTGTGTAGGCCAAGTGTGATCCCCCCATGGCCATGAGCACAACCCCTAAAAAGTTACCCTCCCATAGCATCTGCCTCCAGACCCATTTTATGGTTCCAGATATTCTACCTGTCTACCTGGAGGGCAAGGTTTTGAAGTGTGTCATGCCTGATGGAGAAAATGCCGAGATTCGTAACTTCTTTTGGTTGTTGAGTTTCTTTTGAACTGTGCAGGCTATACAGCACACAGAAGCGATTTTCAGAGTGACGTGTACAATTACGCGGGACATCTGTTGTACACGAAATCTAATGAAAATGACCAGTGAAGACAAGGTCATTTTTTACCATTCTTTTCTTGTCTTTTGCGTCACACTGTTCAGACGTGAGCAAGATGCAAACATGAAATTTATCATCTTTGTTTTGCAAAGATGGGCGGGGCCCATCAGCCCAAATCCCACGGAACCTTTTTGCATTATAAGATACGTGGTTATACGCGTATTAAACAAAAAATACTTTATTCCACGAAGAAAAAATATATACTTTGATGGGTTCGATTCAGCATAAAATGAAACTTTTAAACGTTTGGAAGCAATTGAGTTGTAATATTAAGCCATCAGATTGTCAATTTTTTTTTACAATCAACTGTAGTCAACCGCACTACAGGCGTTACGTACCCCTCATGGTGCTTAAGCACTATGCGAGGGGCACGACTAGTACCCCGGGATCGAAATTTTCGAGAGCCCGCGCCGAGAATCGAACCCGGAACCGACGAGCCACAATCAGTAATTTTCACATCACAAATAAAATAAGTATGAATGTGGGAGTTCCATGGAATCCGCATTCTCATGATATTGTCTCAAAGTCTAAGAAGGCCTGATGTGTATATTTCATATTGGAGAATTTTTGAATCGTGGTCAGTGAACGACTTGATCGTACAAATCAAAACATTTGTGCGTTGACAACAATGAGATTGAACTACAGTTTTTTTAAATATTTCGTTCAAATCGGGACTAATTAACTTGTCCAATTTGTGACAGAATTGATATTAAAGAATTAACAAGTTAAATACGTTAAATATTACGCTCACATAATATTTTAAAATTTCTTTTGTTAACATATTTTTTCAGTTTAGATCGATGCACTACATAATATAGAGTAAATAAATCTCGATCCGAAGAGTACAGGGTTGATCCCATTTTGCACGATCCAACCACCCATCATACTCGAACATTCTATGTTATATAACACGATGACGTCATGGTGGGTGTGCCTAAGCGTGCAGCAAGGCCCACCCAGCTACTCATATCGGCCGTTACAGTCTAAATTATATACGCTGGTCACAAAAAAAAATAGACCACACACGTATTTTGTTACAATTTCTCAAACTTTTAACCGATTTACAAGTTTTATAACAAATGTGTCGCAGATTTGAACTACAAATTTTGGATATAAATGGAGTACGACTCGTCGTAGCACAGTTGGTTAAGCGTTTATTCGAAGTCTTTTCCAAATTTTATAAAAATCGGTTGAAAATTCGATACTCATAACAAAATAGAAAGTGTGTCCTGTTTTTACCAGCATGTCCCTCATAGTTGTGTACAATATACCTGTACATGTATACGAGTATACACAATGTACGAGTACATGTATACCAGTCTAACGTTTTTACTAGTTTTTCTTCACTGCGGTAAGTAGAACAGACATTTGATGTAGACTGCATGTATGTTTTCTGTTTGAAGACTTCACCAGTCAGCTTGAGTATGGTTTTTTGTGTAATCTAAATTGATGTTTATATTTTTATTTTTCCTGTCGAGTTTGTAAATTTCTTCAGTTCACGTCACATCTGTTTTGAGTCGAGTGGAAAGGAAAATAAAGTTTTCGCAAAACTATACCAAAATTAAAAGGGCAGTTTGCTGAAAAATATTTAACTTACATCTCTCCAACGGCACTTCTCAGCAATTGGATGCAATGCATACAAAGTTTATGGTAACGGTCATGCCCTCATCATACGCGTGTTTCGAAAGGTTTCGCGAATTTTCAAACAAGTGTTGGTTTTGTTTGCCGCTAAAAATTGAGCGCCGAATACTGAAACATAATTTGATATTTTACGACCTGCCAAATTTGAGGAGTCCATGTTAAAAAAATATTTTTCCCCCTTGGTGCTTTCACGAAAGAGCAGCAGTGCAGCAGGCAACTAGATTCGCGCCGCTTTCTCACAGGCCGGGTTCGTGAAAAACGTACCTCTCGGTTCAACTCCCCATAATTCTCCTGAACTTCAAAAAGCATCCTACTAATTAGATAATGCTACCGCAGACCCCCATTTGCAAGAAAGAGAATGTATTGGCTTATTTCACGATAAAGTGACGCCCTTTGTCCGTCTATGTGGCTAAAGTGGGTTATCTTTATCGCTGGTTGCCTGGAATCTGGAAATTGCTAAACTCCTATTTCACGACAGTTTGATTTCAAACAATAACTTTTTCTCCGCTAGAATAACTTATAATTTCTGTCCCGTACCCTGGTACCACACGCCCCACAAATCGAACTTGAAGTTCGAATATACTTATTTTTTCCGATATTTTAGACATGCTTTCTTTCGCTCAAGGTCTATTCGATTAGCTCGTTATCACTCGATCGACGTATTTCCCTCCTACAAAAATTATAAATATCATTTAAGCATGTTGTTGTTGCCTGTTAAACACACAATCAATGCTCCGTTGGGCTCGAGCATTCAAGTTCTCGTTTCGCTAAACGACTTTCTTGAAAGTGGCGTTTTATTCTAACCTACTTTTGTATGGCATGCTCAGTTTAACAGCGAACAATTGTTGGCGAATGCAATTAAACAGAGTGAGAGCATAAATTCTGAGTCTGCAGCAATTAGATAAAACGAAAATATCGGCGCCGAATGAAAAAGTTACCCCCGGCCAATGAGCAAATGTTTCGTGATATCCTTGGATGCAATGATTTCGAAAGTCTCTGAGAAACCTTGGTTGTGAAAGAAATTCGCCAATGAGAGTCGAATTTGGACAACCGTTGAAAAAATATACTAGTATACTGCACGTTAGTTACGAATGAATTGAATGTGTTTCAATCGAAAGTGGCTTTCATTTACTGCAAAAAATATCTTTAAATTAAGATCAATTTTTTATCTTTTCAGTTGTGGAAAAACTAATATTACAATTATAATATGTAACCACAAGCAGACCCGGATGGGGCCTATGGCGGCCCGGGGTCGAATGACCAGTTAAGGACAATATAATTGGTCAGGGTACACAACATAAATTGAGTGCCACGGTATTGATATTTGAGACAAAATATCTTAAATTCGCCAAGCGCTATAATTCTCTAAAAGCATAGCACAATATTCGATCTTTTATGACAATATCTTATTTTGCAGTTGTCTCATTTTCAAATTGAGACGCATACATGATGAAAATTAGACAACATTTTCTCATAAAATGAGAAGAAAACGGGATTTAAGTACACTTGATATCTTAATTATAAGTTATAAGATTGAACTTTTAGCAGTGTAAATATTTAAAAATGGCAGAGTTGTCTTCATTCAAATACATGTTACGTTTAAATTGTTTAAGGCAGTACATTTTAAAAACAGTAGTGTTAAATATTTTTAAAAATTACTAATCCGTTAGATGACAATACGGCGCCATTTGAGAATATGGTCGTTCAAGTTGCTCAGATTTTTACAAGATAACATAAACACATATGCACTTCTAACCGTTAGTTATTAATTTCTTAAACCAATATATTAATCCAGCCGAATGCCAGGCAGTCTAGTCATACGCGTCCTAACAATCATAAAAATAATGCTAATAAACACACTGAATATTTCTCAATGCACGCTAATCTAATTATGTTCGCTGAAAAAGTTATAGCGCACCAGTCAACACGCGATTGGCTTTAATCTATTTTAGCTGGCACTTTGACTACACCCACTGATCAAAACACTGGAAGTCCAAACTGATATTATCCGGCATTTCTGACAGGACAACAACGGCACTCTTCAGTCAGCTCAATCTTAATGACAAGCGAAGAAACAACGACCGCAACAGTCAAAACATTTCTTTGAATGTTTTTTCTAAACAATCAATGAATGCCAGACTTTGACTTTCGTCATTCTAGTGGATACAACTCAGTGTAAATAACATTGAAGTGTGACTTCTGCGCTCGATTTTCTAGCAATAAAACAATACAAATTTCATTCTGCTGGTTGGAGGGCAAGTTTCGCAATACGAAGGTTAAGGACAAGGCCACCAAATCGCCAGCTGCTAGCATTGAGCAACCATCTGCAAATCTGACAGATACTTCGGTTCTCCAGCAAAAGAAAAGAAAAAAGCTATTTTTGTGTGTGATCAGCATATTATGAAGCCATCTGCCGCATATCAAGCCAAGAAAGCAACTTTTAGCATCAGATGAAAGCAGAGAACGGTCTCGATAATTTGATGTTTGCACAAAAGAACCGTTGTTTATCACATCAGGTTTCGATTTTGTCTATCTTGAGATATCAGTATTTTTACTTTTACCCGTCGCCATGTGTGTGTCGTTAAATAAATTTCGAATAAAACCACACTTTCCCGTTTAATGATGCAGTGGTAATTTCTCCAGGAAATGTATACAGAGTAAAGTTTAAAAAACTATTTAAAAATCCTTATGCTCTTAAAAAATTAATATGACTTTGTTGAAAATGAAAAGCGACTTTTGGAAATCGAAGGCGTCTTAGTAAACAAAAATGAATTTTGGTTAAAGATAAATTTTAAATATATTAAATCAGGAGTTTCAGCTTTCTCGGTTTCGTATACGCCTTTCGACAAATTCAAACCGCTTTGCAGATGTCCTTTTTTTAGAAAGGATAATCGCTTTTGGGGGGCGAGAACTAGGTGCCCATTGAATTTAAATTGGAGCGTGTCCGGTTTAATTCTCTTCCAAACACAAAATCACTGGTTTTTGTGCCTACCTCGCAGGTAGCCTCCGCAAAAGCAAACGATTCTTATCCTACCATCAAGAATATACAGTGTATTATGCGTAAATAGAGTAGTAAATGCGTAAGACAAGCTGTGTCATTTCTGGTGTTTATAAAATGTTGACGGTATGAAGCCAGACCTCTTTTTTGAACATCGATGGTTTTGATTTATCATTGGTTAGGTGAGTTGTTTTGCTTATCTTATAATCTACCATTAAATGTACCACCTTTGGCTGTACATCAACGATATTTCTAAAACTATTTCAACATTCAACAAATAATAATTCACCAAAAACATGTGCCATTCATCGCATCGCAGCAGAGTTCGCACGCCCATCATCCGCCCGGCGTATTGCCCGCACAACGTGTCAACCACACGTCACACCGAATACCGAACACACGCTTATTAATTTCAAATTAGTTCTACGGGTGGAAGAGAGAATCAAAACCAAAATATTCTTAAATACTGGGTAAATATTAAATTTATAATAAATTTTACTTTTTTTTAATTCACTGAAGTGTATACCACAACAGGATTAATCGATTAAATACTAATCTCTAAATAATAACCGTCTATTAAATAAAAAATAGAACAATCTGCTGGTGGTCAGAAACAACTGAAACGATGATACGGTTTTCTTCTTTTTTTCTTACCCAATCGAGAATTCCTTTGATTTACAGGTGATTAAGGGCCCGCATGATATAGGGGGACCACCTACTGACATTGGATGGCAGGTCTCCACCAAAACGGTACAGTTAATGACCTCTAATCGTGTTTCAAGTTCAAGAGACGAGTCGAAATGAATCGTGAAAAACTGGGTATAGAAAAGGGAGAGACCCGCCATTTTTTTGTGTCTCGGTTGAGCCGCCCTTTTAGGAAGTTTATGCGATGACCTTTCTGGCCCTTGCAACCCAAAAACGCATGACATAAAAACGGAACGGAAAAATAGCTAACCGTTCTCCAACGCAACAGTTTGATGGGTTTTCCACAAATCGAGCGCCCATGTGCATCGAGGAACCGGATGTGTTAGTTTTTCCAGATTGTCTTCCAAGTTGAACATTGCGTGATTATCTTATATGACCAGCCTCTCATTGACTGACTCAATCCATGGATTTTTCGGCTTTAATGCCATTTATTGTTGAGAAATTTGCTTTCTCATCGATAGTCGACTTTTCTACCTAGCACAACTGACTTGAAAATCAAGAAAAGTGTCTCTGAAAATGCACTGCTTACGAATAGGGACTAAATTATTCATGCTGGACATTGCTGGTCCATCCATCCGACATAATAGAAAACCAGTCGTTGTCGACACCTTCATACTAATGTGCACCAGTAGTGGTGTGAGTGCCACACCACTACTGGCAAAGTTACCAGAAAATATATTACCACCTAACAATTCGGTTTTCCGTTAGCCTGCCTACACAGCGGTGTAGTAAACTGTAACCCCAGTCGGTTACCTAGCTTAGCACCTTTCCTGGAAATACATGTACCTACATAAATCTCTTATCCGTCTAATGTTGTTTCAAACACGGTGATCACTGAACAGATAGTTCTCCATAGAGGCGTTTCGCATAGACTCAAGTGCCTGAAATCCAAAACTTCTAATCTACAGTGAACAACTTCTAATCCACACTGTAGTATTCGCGGAATACATTATTGGTTTTGAGCGTGTTTCACTAGAATAGTTTCTTGTTGTTGACTTTGAAAGCTGGATGTCACACAATCAAGTCTGCAGGATATCGCCGCAAATTTAACAATTTCAAGAAGTGCCTTCACCTACCTCTACCTAATAAACAATGGTTTATAATGAGGTGATAACTCACCTCAAATCTCAGCTATCAATTGTGCCTTCCTATGCATCTTTAATGTATTAAGATATTCTATTATTTGCGCAAATGACAATCCATGTGCTGCTCAAAAATGGAGTAGTCAAAAAATTGAATGTCTGAAATAAAATATTATCCAACAAGTTTTTGTGGCCACATTGCATTTTGCACGAAGTCACAGGACTAAAATTTAACTAACCAACAACATACGCCAACTCAAGGAATTGATGTTCTGAATAGTTCTGAGAAATGCTAATTCTATGTTTTGAAAACATTTTGTTTGCTAGCGTTATGAGTTGCTTCGTGGTATGCGATACTTTTGGTGTTTGTGGTCGACCCATAACGAGAAACTATGCGATCTACGTACGACACGACTACTAACGAAAAACCAATAGCGCCAGCGACCGTTTGCAGAAGCGTGAGCGAATCAATATATATTCAAGCATTTCAGGGAAGATAAATCCGGCAAATGAAATATAAATATGAAGGGCTGGTAAGTTGGTCATTCTACACTCTGCATGAGTAAATTGGGTGGTTAGCGTTCACGGATCACGGATCTTTCCGTGAAATAAAATGTCGACACCAGACATTTTCATTTAGATTTACTGTGGGCATCAATACCAACTCCACTTTCGGATGAAATATGCAAATACGTACCCGGTGGTGGTGATTGACCAATGCGCGATTTTGTGCAAAGTTCAGCTAACCAATAGTGGCAGCGCCAAGCGCTCATTAACAAAAGCATGTCGTCCTATTGAAACCATTGAACCAATTATTTCGAAAAAATTTAGAAAAACGCTAATTGCAATCAATTAGAAATTAAAATATTAAAAAAACTTACTTTAATGCGTTATCGCCAACTCTCGTTCGTCTTTTTCGTCCGGTCTATTCCGGGTACAACCCCCCTTTTTATTGATTACTTTAATGCATTTATGAGTTCAAGATTAAAATAAGTTACTAACAAATCAAAAAATGTATTATCAAAATAAACCAAAGTAATTATTTTTCGCAAGGGGCATGACTTTGTTTGAATGTCAGTCACATCGAAAACTCAAGAATGAGTTGGCACAACTCAATAAATTTTTTTTTTGGAAAAACTGACGCAAATGTCGAGGGCAACGAAACTTATTTCAGGTCTTCATTTTGTTTTGTTTATGCGATATATATAAAAAAATTGTCACTACACAAACAAAAATTGGCCTTACCATTTGTTAAGAACATGTGTAGTGACGTCATTGTCGTTAAGGCACGAAAAATCCAGTCGCGTTTCATTTTTGAATGCAATCACGAATTCCCCGTTTCATGATCCCGGCCGAACCCTAGCACTAATACTATACAGTCGTCAAGTTGTATGTAAACTTTTGTGCATTGTATGCGTTTCACGGTCATCAAGGTCGCTGTATGGGTGTGCGTGTGTGTGTGTGCGTGTGTATTTTATTCTTTTAGTTTATTTCACAAATTCTTTAGCTACGTTTCCACGTCATCTCATCTAACATTGCGTATCTGCCGAAGGCTTGCGCGGTGCATCTGTCAGCAGAGAGAGAGGTGAAGTGATCGAACCCAATATCCCAAACTAGCTGAAAGTCCGAAGCAGCAGCTACCCATAGAGACGCCTTGAAAAAGTATGGTGGAAAGAGGCACTTCGGGCGCCGGTACTCCCCCGATTCTTCAATGGGAATTTCTTTTTAATGTAAACTTTTTAAAGGCCCTGAGGCGCCAAACGAAAACGTTAACGGATCATCGTTATCGCTACTTGGGGTGCATCTAGTCATTTCACAAGATCGGAAAGACACAGAGACGAAGCAAACATTCCTATAAATGTATCAATATATTATTAGTCGTGTTATTCATACCACGCCAAATACCAAAATAAGTGAGAAGTGCCAACTGTTGATTCATACTCTTGATTAGTTATGTTGATTCATAACTTTCCATTGTTTCCATGAGGGTACAATCAAAACCTCACAAAGCAAATTTTGTTTGGGAATGGGCATGGGAATGGGTATGGGCACAATACCTTTGAAGTAGAACACATTACTCCTGCCACCTATTATTACTGGTAAAATGATTGGTCACAAAGCAAAATAATTTTCTGAAAAGAAAGCAACTCTCCCGGAAATAGCCTCACCAAGACCAATGTTAATTGCTTATAATTTGTAAAACTATAACCAGTGTACGCAGAAAACCAACATTGACCATATAAAATTGGACAGACAAAATGAATATCGAGTCCAAAATTGTCCTCCAGGCGTTTCTGCGAAACTCGCAGACAGAGTGGGGTGGATAAATGTGAACGCACCTCGATTTGGTGAAACACCTGAGTGAACGAGAGGTTGAACAACCCGCGCGACTCAAGAGGGAGCGAGAGAGAGATAGACGAGAATATAAATGCAAAAGCGCTGACTTTTGGCGCGCGCCACAAACACCCCCGCACCCCACAAACACCGCAAAGGCAATTTATGGGCAGGAAAACCCGAAGAAATTGCTTTTTTTTGCCGCCCACCTCCAGATCCGCCGCGTGTGCTTGTCCCACCTTCCCCTCCTCACCCCCTATCCAACTTCACCTTCACCCTATTCGCCCACCACCACCACCACCAACACCACCCCGACCCTCCAACACGTAAAACACACCCTCTTCCTTGAATGCACAGTTGGGAACAATCTTTAGCGATAGAGGACGCTGGTGCTCAGTTTTTATATTATTTATTTTTTATTTGGGCACATTCCTTTGTGTAGCAAAATATAAACTACAAGGAAAATTCTAAAAGCAAAATACAAACTAGAAGGAAAATTCTAAAAGCAGGGGAATTTCAAGCAACACTAAAAATGTGCCCCTCACATTGCCTATGCACAAAGAGGGATACAGAAAATCCTGTAGTGATATACACTACAGTGAGTTTTAAAAAAGTCAAATAAACAGCTCATGTCTGCGATTATCCCCAGATTAATCATTTTTGGTTTTCAATATCACAATTCAAAAAATGTACAGCGCCACGTACCATATGATGGATAAAAGAACGTCATCTCTTCAATAAAATTTGTTCGGCCATCTGGTTAATTTTCAATAGCAAATTACCGGTACATTGTAGTTCGAGAACAATCCGTTTGACAACAACTGGCTATGATAATCGAAACGCTCTTCTAATGTTTTGACCGAAAGATGGCGCTACACGTTACGACGCGATGTTCCTATTGGAGGCTAGTCGTGTTTTTCGTCTTTCATCTTATACAGCACCATTGAATAGTCGCATAGTGACGTGGGCATATACTGCATATATACACCTCTATTTATAGTCAATTACTGTCTATTACAGAAAAAATAGTAAGAAAAAATGGCGCTCGCTCAAGAAGTGGTACAGCTAAGAAAATGGAATCCAAGCTTGTCGCTGCAGTCATTTTTCTTGGCCAATAACATTATGACTCAGTAAATTTTTATGTTATAATTATGTTTTTTCTTCTAATTCTTAAATTGTAGAAAACGTGCGCCATCACTAACATTACTTAATTACGTTACTCTTTTTTATTATTTATTATGCAATACAACCAGTGTTTCATTCAAAACGTTTCAGTAAATCTTGGGCCGATTTACATGTGCCAGTACACATAATTTCAAACACAATTTCTAAACAACAGAGCATTTATGTCCTTAGACCCGAGCTTTTACGCCGTAATATTTCGTAAAAAATAACTTTGTATGTAACTTTTGCTTTCTAGAAAAATTCCCACGAGAATGAAGATAATGGATTCAGAATAAATGGCATTAAACAATTTTTTAATATATTCTAATTTTTTTCTTCTTTAAATTCACTGTAGTGTAGAGCCCGTGCCGGGAATCGAACTAGGGACCGCCTAGGGAAATTTTTTTTGGAAGATAAGTTATTGAAAATCAAATAATTTGGATTTTATATTTCATCCAGTGGTGAGATAGAATATTTAAAATAGACAATGACAAATTGGGATAGGTGTCGGTTAAGATCTTGCGAGCGGGTGAGTTCTGCGTCGGTCAATTGCTAAACTTCATTTATGCGTACATATTGAGCTGGCACGAACCAGACTAAAGTAACTAGTGATTTAGATACTCGGAAACAATCGACTGACATATTTCTCGCTAACACCGGATTTGAAATATCTCACGTTACCTTGTTACCATTGAGATATTGCAGCATGGTTAATTTCATTTCCTTATTGACCTCACATGATGCGGGCACAAGCTGGCGGGCGGCCTGGCGTTGAACATGATTTGTCTGGCGAACTCAAAAATACCGAACATGTCCTGGTTTTAATTTGTTCTTGGAATCGGCAACTTGCACTGACAATCTTTTTAAATGGTTTTCTGACTTAGGGGTTGTAACTTACTTCTTCGATCACCCGGTATTTTAGCACTGGAAAAATGCCCCACCTCACCCCTTATCTTTCAAAATATTTATTGCAATACAGATGTCTGAGCGAACAATATTTTTTCAATTGCGCACGCTGAACTTGGAAGTAATACTCTGTATCTGAGAGAGATTTTGTTACGGAATATCTGCTACTTCAGTGAGAAATAATAATCTAAGAAATGGGAATCTAACGAAAATGATCAGACTGTTGGACACATTTTTGTTT
This sequence comes from Mycogona germanica, assembly GCA_034698785.1. NCBI lineage: Eukaryota > Metazoa > Arthropoda > Diplopoda > Chordeumatida > Chordeumatidae > Mycogona > Mycogona germanica. Next base: position 9,963 of record JAQGBY010002606.1, on the reverse strand, counting down.
TCTGGTTGCCAGGCAATTTATATAATCAACGAGTACGTGATTACCAAATTAGGGTGGTTTGAAACGTTTGTAGGCGCTCGGCGAACTGGAAGACACAGAAGCAACTATCCTCACTAAAAAATGATATAAGAAATGAGACAGATTGATTCATCCATCCATAAGATTCAATTTTTTAATGAAAATTGCGTTTGAGTTGAAAAAAATATAAAATGTGGACGACAGTTCGAGGAGTGACTGCAAGCTCAATTGACCTTTGTTGACTATTAAGTCCAAACGCAGCGACGCTTATTAGCTTAATCGCATGGGCATGATTAAACCGTTGCCGACAATACAGTGCCTCGGCTTTTGCATCGTGAAGTTCAAGATCGGTTTAACGCAGCCATCGTAAAATACGTACCCAATATCCACTATGCCCATGGCAGTTGACTATTATGAAAAAGGGAAATCAAATAGTAAAGTAATCTCTGAAAGTTTCAATTCAATTTAAAATACCAGAACATGAAATTTGTTTCATGAGAAAACAGGGAAGGTAGAAGGACTCGATGCATGTTTCCAAATCACAATTCCCGTACTCAATACATATTTTATCTCAGACTGTGATTCAATTCCCACGAACATATAACAACTGGTGACCGATTGGTACAGATAATTAAAGAAAAATATTTCGATTAATATGTTTGAGCGACTACACAAAGCCTGTTTTGCTGTTTCATAGATATCACTGTGAAAAATGCCCGTTTCTATTTTTCTTCACAGTTCATTCAATTTTGTCTTCGATAATTCTGACAAATTTCTTCGATCAACGACATACATCCACTTTCAATAAACTTGCATAAATATTTTATAAATAACAAATTGTCGCGGCTTTCTCGGTGCAAAACACTTTTGCGTCGCTTCCTGGAACATGCATTTCATTGCATATTGCCATTAATATTTTCCATAGTTGAGCACGTCCACAAAATAATTTGTCCTTATACTACTAATACGGAGAATTTGTTCTGAAATATCACCTAACTGCAATCAGCTCCCAAATTTTAGTTTTTCAGCTTCAAACAGAAAATAGAAGCTGCGACAGCTCGACAGATAAAAAATTACTGATAACGCTACTTTTCGATTTCACCCCACATCCACTTTTTAAGAAGACAACGTGCCCCGAATACCTGCGCTACATTTCTTTTTTTTCTCGTCTTTTCTGTTCGGTTTAATATTTTCCTCTTTTTTCTGTTGGGGAAAAGCCAATTACACTTGTGCGTGTATCTGGTTACCTTGTCTGGAAAGCGGCGCTTTTCAAGCCGGGTAAAAATTAAGAACGAGTAAACCAGATGCACCTAATATGTAGGCTATATACATGTACAATATATACCTAGATATTGGGTGACGCAAACGTTGCGCGAGCTGGCCACGCTACCAGATCCATCGACCTATCAATGTCGTTCACAATTATTACCCGCAGGATTTCTATGGCATTTACCATCCGATCGTCCCATTGTGTGTGTGTGTGTGTGTACCTGCGTCGTGACGACGCCGAGCACTCAATTAGGTCAATACGCGATGAGCAAGGTTGAGCGACCTGTGGCTCTTGCAGAGTGCTCTCCAGTTGGATTTTATTGTTGTGTACTACCTATCTATACATGTTATGGTGTCTGCAATTGGCAACTTAAAAAAGTATTTTCATCTACCAATTGGGGCAGCACCAGAATGCTCGTGAAAATGTAGTTTCTATGGCCTTGTATCATTCATGGTGGCCATTTAGAAAAAAAGGGTTTGGTTCAATATCGGGCAAACTGATAACTGAATGTCAGAATATCCGGGTGCACATGAAAAGGATCAATTTTTGTTGGCGTCGTGCTGCCCATAATTAACAAAATATTTGACTCTTAAATCTTATTATAACACAGTACATAGTAGAAGAAAAGAACAATCAATAAATTTGGAATTATACAGGGGGGGAAAAGAAAACATAATCGGGACTCTTTGAAACAAAATAATTAAAATTTTCCCACGGCTTTCATACACAAAAATAATAAAGAAATACATAATCTAAACGGATTACCAGTGAAATCTATAAGGTCCCCCAAGTGCTTAAACACTAATATAATTATCAGACATTAAGTTTTTCATAAATAATAGTATTATATATTTAAGACTTTTCAATTTTTTCTTTTTATATATTTTGTGTATTTTTATCCAACGAATCTGATTTGTGTACTGTGCAACTTTTGCCCCTTTTGATTTTCCCATTTACACATGAAAGTCAGTTGCGTTAATTTTGTCAGAAGGCATTAACCGCCATCGCTGGAATAACCCCCATTTTTTCGTTATTGTACAATGATAGCACCATGCTTAGTTGCACTGTTGCTATTTTGCAATATTTATTTCACAAATTCGCCTTCCCGTGGTCAAAGATCAGTTACCTTTCTTTCTCTCACCACACTCATATCGTCGCGTTTTTGGCACAGTTTTCGAATCTATTTTGATACTTTGTCGGTGAAATGAACTCCCAATGCCGATCTGAAGCCATGTGAGTGAGATAGATCACCATCCTTTTTTCGTCTGGTACAAAACTGCTCATGCGTGTAAAGATAAATATACGGGTATTTCGCCCTGGAACTAAGCCTTACAAGTGCAATGCTTCAAAAACAGTATTACGAAAGAAAATAATCTTTAAAATGTGTGAAAGAGCCGTTTCTTTTTAAATTCATCTAAGAGTAATAGTTAAAATGAAAATGAATATTTTCTTAAATTGCGAATTTCCATATGTTGTCCCAGATTCATTTGGGACTTCAATTTGAATTTAATTTACACGACAAAAAGACTTAATTTTACTTCAAAAGTAAACACATAAAAATTAAAAAATGGTTTTCTAAAACGCATTTTTCATTGTCCTTTAAACTGTATCTCCATATCTCTCCCCCCCCCCCATTCAAAACATGAGATGCTTATATTGTATTACTTTAAATATTAAAAAGTAAAAATGCCTTAAACTGAGACTGGAAAAAAATCCATAATGCCATAAAACTAAATTCGAATTATTAGTAAGCGCAAAAATGCTTCATGAAGCTACCACCCTGAGATTGCATGTTTGCCATTTCTAATTTGGCTTAGTACAGTTTACGCCCTGGGTAACACCCGTATCCTGTCCCACCAATGAAATGACCCCGTTGTTCAAATGAAAGTGTTGGACAATAGGTGGTCAATGCCGCTTGTTCATATATAGAGGAGTCAAGTTCATGAAGGAATTTTTCGAAGGTAATAACATAGTCCGCTATACATGTCATGTCAACGCTTAAACACTAGATCAAGTTCATCTAATGTCACGGTTGAATATTTTGCCTATCTAAGTGCTCTGTATTATACGCTCGTACGTTTTTGTCTTTAGACTACGATTGAAGCATACACTATATTGCGAATCCGGCCATTCAGAGCATAAATTAACAGAAATTTACGACGCATCTCAGTTTATAATAGCAAATTGCGCCCGGGACAGCGCCGGACAAAAAATGATGAACAGAGTCGGCGACAAACTCTTCCAAGAAAAATAATAACATTACATTTAATAAGAATAAACTCAAATGACAACCACTGCAACTGGCGAAAATTCGGTAAGTGTGAATTGTCATCGTTGCAGTGGTTGTCATTTTAGTTTATTCGCATTAAATAATAGCCGGCGCTGTTCGTCTTTTTTTCGTCCGACGCTGTCCCGGGCACAACTTGTTATTTATTATATATATTCAAGACGTCCTATCCTCATTATTTTTGTAGCTACGTTTGTTGGGGGATTGACTTGTGGTACGCCAGAGATCCATTCTCGGCGGGGCTCTCGTTTATTCGATCCCAGGGTGCTGACAATACTCTGTAATATATAGGTAGAATACGTATGTGGGCAAGTTACTATCGTTTATGGAATTGGTTAATAGTAGTGACTCACTACTACACTGTTTTTAATTTTTTTAAAACCATTTATTCGTATGATATGCAGATATACCAAAGACAAATTATATTTCTTTATATTTGTTTCGTCTGTTAACGTACCTGCCATACTTCCCATTTTCTTTAAAGTAGCCTCGGTAATTTTGAAGTGCGACATAATAAATATAATGTATATAGATTAATTTTCAAAGGCTGAGGATACAACATTATAATTACAATATTTGCTTTTAGTTTGGGGGCATGATCAATAAATGATTTTGATGAAGAAAATGCCCAAAATAAATGTATACAGCCGATGCTATGGCGTCTTCTCTTCTCAAGAGAAGACACAGCAGTCTTCTCTTGGTCAGACAGATATATGACCAAGAAGTTTGGATATTTTTGTTAAATTGTCGGGGTGTTACCGCACAGCGATGAAGTTCGCATTGGGGACACGAACCGGAAGTCCGTGCATGATCTTTTCGCACGGGTCCATGATCGTAAATATGGTGCATTTCACCTTTTTTTAGAATCCCCTACACCAAGATTTAATATGCTTATGGCATTCGAAAGATGCGACGGACCTCTCACAGGTCAGCGTCTCTAAAAATATATTTTAGTGTTTTTCGACTAAAATTAAAACAATAATTAAGAACCAAGAATGCTAAATATAATAGCTATTCTAGAAATTAAGAATATGCTCGCAATATCGGAGAAAGATTATCGAAATTTATTTGATACGTTAATTAACGTAACTTAATTAATCTTAATTAATCAATCGATCGATTTTTTGAAAAATGACAATTCATCCCACCAATCTGCAATTTTAAAAAAAATTATCAAACACTCTATAACAAAAATTTCCTGACAGGATTCTGTATGGAACTAAACGATTGTCAGTTATTGCAATTGCAATGTCTGAAGACCAAACTTGGATCCAGTATCCTCAAAATGTCAAAGCTAACTTCCGACCTCCAACAAACAGATATCATGTATCATTAGTGATAAACCCATTTTAGAATTTTTTTAGACGACTTCCAAAACTTGCCGCACATTCATCCATACGCGATTACAAGTACTCCAGTTGGACTTGGACGCTGCTAATAAAAGATCAGCCATAAAAAAAAACATCCTCCCCGTATTACTTAGTCCAAGCACGTCTTAGACGCTGTGGTGTACACAAGTGCACATCAAAAACGTACTGCCTATACAGATGCAGAATGAAGACTCCAAAGTGAGTATGTGTATACACAAATACCGAAGACAAAAAATTCCGGGGCAGCGACTCATCACTCTCAGTCCGTGTCCTGTATGTAGGGACGGATGAGGAAGAGCGTAAAAGTGCCGCAATTTTAATTTATTGATAAAAATCTATCTCATATCTGTAAGTATAGCCAAATTTGTCTTGAATTAATTTTTCGGATCGCAAATGAAAAGTCACGTACAGCGTTTCCATTCATGACGAGTCACATTTATCTGCATTGTATTTTATTAAGATGGCTAAATATATTCTGAGACAAGGCCCCAGGATATTGACAAACGAGCAAAATAAAACAATCATCTAGACAACCTTCTCGTAACCCTCCCGGATTTTGTATATCGATAGATGAACAATTCCGAATTGTTGTCTGCCTGTGGTTCAATTCAATTAAAATGTCAGACATCCACATCATTACAATACATGGTGTTAGGATTACGGCAGTCCTGTAAATCATGTTTCCTTTCACTAAACTGAGTAATGGCAAATACTCAGGTGTAATACTTGTCGTAGCCCAGTCGGGTATAGCAACCCGACTGTGGCTCGGCAGTCCCGGGTTCGATTTCTGGGTACTGGTGAAAATGTGCCCTTCGTATGGTGCTTCAGCACCAAGAGTACAGAAAATCCTGTAGTGCAGTGACTACAGTGAAGGGAATAAAAAAAGTCTTAATCTGGTTTTTATGCGAAATTATAAATAATATGACTTGTGTGCTAGCCACCAGTTAACATAACAGCGTTCGCATTGTGATATCTCCATTTTATTTTCGGAAAGAAGTACAGAAACAGACTGGCGTTTATGTTCATGTTACTCGTATGTTGATACCGCGCTTAAAGATATAGTGTGTGTGCGGTGGGGTAGGTAGACGATGAAATTATAGATCTTTGAACCCTGTACACAATAATACGCGGAAAATGTACAATTTTCTATTATGTGTTGGTGCGTATACACGCTGATCCTCCTGACAACGGCTGTCACAAATTTAGCGCTGCCAATAATTCACTAGATAAGTTTTGAAGATTCAAATACAACGTTCCGGGTCATTTTGAGTTTGCGTCAACTAAGTTATAATATTATTTTTAAACAAGAGTTGGGACCAAAAAAGCCTCGAAATTGACGAGGAATATATACAAAATATTGTTTACTTGACAATTTTTTTTACCTATGTCTCTGTCAAGTCGTTAGAGGGTTAGTAGCTCCGTCCTCCACCATGGAATAATATAATTTATTAATTTGATAAAATGGCAAGAGAATCGCCAACGCCGCTTAATGATGGCTCAAATACATGTTCGAACCCAAATGCTTATAGCTGCTGATCTCAGGAAAATCTGGTCACGTCTCGCTAGCGCGTCCAATCAGTCAGCCAGTTAAGACCCTCGTCTAAATGGCTAAAAAAAAATTCCTGAATTAAAATTATCAATGTCTACAAAAACTATGTAACCAAACAATCAAACAATGCCATACTGTTTTTCCAAGGTGTCGCGTCAAAACAAAAGTCAAGCGCTAGGAGCCTGCCTGCCTTCCAAAGAGCATGTTCACTTTAGCACTGAGGTCGCGGGAGGATATATTCCAATAGATAAAGATAAACGTGCAACGCGATCGCCAAGTGAAAACAACAGAGTGGGGGGGAATAAGACTCATAAAAAAAATTCAAGATATAGGGGTGGTGGTGGAGTGAAAAAAGTAGCCGGTGGAAGGGGTGGGGGGGGAGTGGAGAGACGCGGAAGAAAACATGGCTTGGCGCTTTTCAGACTAACATCAATGGCGCCCGCCAAATTCGAAATGATATGCGTCGTTTCGACTGGTTTGTTTCAGAGGCGCTTGAGAGCGCAACTGCGAGCCTTGTGAAGAATCATCCGGGACCCCCAAAAAAATACTCTTGGCCCCTTGCAAATACGATTTCAATTGGAGGAGGAGGAGGTGGTGGTGGACGGCGATTTGATTTTTCACCCTTCTTGTAAAGCACCACGCCATTTTGTGAACACTTCAATGAATTACATCACAGTAAAAAGAGGTCAATCACATTTTCTTGATACGAAAACGGCTACAAAATGTAACGATGTCTCCAAGATTTATAAAATCGTTTCAAAACAAAAATTTCCCATTTTATTAAGGCGATGGCAGAACTATCCGAAAGAGGTGAACACTTTTTTCGGATGGACCCAGTTTTTCCGTAAGAAAATGGTATCACCTTTTCAAGAGCCATTTCTCTCAAAAGGTATTTGAAAAGGAGACGCAAAAATAAGCGCACAAAAGTATCTCATGAGATATTTTAAAAAAATTGAAAATGAAACCACTGGAATATCTTAAAGGGAAAGGTGAAAGGTCCATCACAGGCCTGTCGCCATGTCTGTTACACTTCATAATGTAATAATTATGCACTTTTGTACTTTTGGTGGAAAGCGCTGATTTTCAGGCATGTTGTGCGGTTCGGTTCCTGTTTGAGGCAGTTGTTTAAATGTATTCCGAATGTGATGGATATATTTTCGTAATGATTTAATGTGACCAATAATATCAATAAACAGTGTATCAGAAGTTTATCATTTATTGACGAGAAATTGTTTTGAAAATTTACGTTGCGTTGCTCAGCTAATTTATTTTAAATTCTCACGTTTTTCTAGCTAAGTTAATTCATTCTCCATTTTGTTTTACATTTTGTTTTACATTTTGTTTTAGCAGTTACGTTTTTTTCTGCCATGCCTTTGCGACGGGCACAAACGCTAGTATAATGAAGTATTACTCCTATTTAGATTTCGCCACTCGTCTGGTTCTATCCAAAATAAAAAACCTATCATCTGAACATTTCAATGATCATTCCGATGATTGTATGAGGGCCAATGTGTTGTCAGGACGAAGAACGTATCAGAAAAGTCACAATGTCCATGGAGCATATTTTGAATACAACATTAGGAATAGAGGATCCGAAAAATCGACTTTGAGTGATGTCACCATGTCGAAAAAAAGGCGCCAACCGCGAATTTCATTGTTGCATAAGATTTTTAGCGTATTCTCAAAGACAGGTCAGAAATCTGTGCAGCCCTTGAAATTCGTAACAAAAGGTTAAGAAATAAATGATATCCGAGAGCATATGCGAAACTTACCTTTTTTGATCGACAGGCGAATTACGTATTCCGATAAGCTGCGTCGTTGACTGGTGTTTGCCAAGACGAAACGAGCTAACAGGACGTGTCAACAAAGTTGTAATAATGTTTTCGTAGACGGTTGGGGTCGTAAAACCCTCCTAGCGAGTCAACAGAACAGCAAATACCAAGAGCACCTCCCCTCGGGGTGTTCGCGCCGGTGACTTACGAGTCGAGTCACAAATGAACGTCCAACCAACCGGTAATTTCTACTCGGCGTAATTCCGCGAAAAAAAATTAGCCGATCCTTTTTCTTGTTGGATTCTTGCCGTGAACTCGCTCTCTCTCTGTTCAGCAGTTACTTTTTACATGTTTAAAGTATGGAACTAGTGCAAAAAGGGGTATTAATTTGCCAGCATGTTATATCTGAAAATACCATTTGAGACAGACAAAAATGAAACGACTGCAGTCACAGTGGTACCCCAAGTTTTGTTCACTTCGGTTGGCAACGTTCAAAACACACTGGATTTTTTTAACTTCACGTTTCGAAGTAGATTCTTCGTCAAACGAATTTTCACTACACCTCGTCAATTACTCATCAGTGGTTTGCTGAGAGACATTATTTATGTGACACTTTCGCTTGAGTCGCCCTTAATTTTCTAATTCGTCACGATACGCTCAAAAACTAACTTCGAGTCTCGAGTTGTTGCTCAGCGGTTACGGCGTTTTCTCGCTCGAATTACCGAGTATAAAACTACTCGGTTACAACTTGAAAAAAGTTTTCTTTTTCGTCGAAGTTCACGCGACCGGAGTTTTGTATTCCTGTTTGCTGTTGTTGTTCCTCGTCTTCACCAAAAAAAGTTGGTTTTTTCCCCCACCGTCACACCGTATTTCCGCAGAACGAATTCAGTCGCTCGGCCGCCAACTGAGCCTCGGGAGCACCTGAGCGAGCGAGGCGGGGTGAAAAACAATTCCGCGCCGCGCACAAAACCGTGAAAGTCGACGACGGCCCGGCCGAAACCGAAATGAGTCCCTCGGCAAAAAATCGATCGTGGTCCGGCATCAATCTTGCGTTGGCAGCGCGCGAACGAAGTACGTTTACAAAACTGCCTCCACGTTGCTGCTTGCGGAGGGACGTTATCGCGTCGGCCACTTTTTCTTTACTGGTTGGTTGGTGGTGGTGGTAGTGGTATCTCTGTTGTGAGACTGTAGGTGGCGCGCGCTCAATTCTTCTCTATCTGGAGGAGGCTCGTGCTCGCGTGGAGGCCGCCAAAGAAGAAAAAAAAACCTGATCTTTCAAACTGAGTTTTCCCGCCCCCTTTTCTTGTCTCGGTGTGGCAGCGCAACAGGCGCAGTTTTTGGTACCTGGGTGGACTGTTTTCCACTCTTGTGATACACACACACCTTGTTTTTTTAGCAAACGGCTATGTGGTCAACGCCGCCTGCAGCGCCGCCTAATGGACAATTCGTGAAATTATTCATTTTCTTAACCGAAGCTCCTAAAGGTTTACTTCTAATTATAATGTGATGCTGGACGTACCATGGAAAACCGGCGATAATCGACGACAAACGAGGTGAAATTAAGTAAATATAAATTAAGTAAATCCTTTGTCTCGATTGTTGCCCGTTTCCACGGTGCGTCCTGGGTAGGGTTTCTCGACAAACTCCGCCAGCGAACAAAAATGTTCGTCGCTCTGTGATTGGCTGATTTGGTGATG
>JAQGBY010002605.1:0-22263 GCA_034698785.1 Mycogona germanica | reverse complement strand
ACGTCGACACTGACTCATTGAGCCTAAAGTACCTTTTGTTCTGAGCAGAACTAGTTAGTTCTATTCCCTCTCGAACACAACAACGTCGTGCCGAGAAATATTAGCATCGACCGTTTCATATACCTCAAAAAAGAAACTCAGGCGGGTTTGCGTTTGTGATGGCGTCTCTAGCTCTCTCTCTCTATCGCTCTCTCCGCATGCAAGCTCACGAAAATATGGCTTGCACGCTCTCCATATTGGCGAATCGATACATCTGCTTAGCGATTCACGTTATAAATCAAAAAAGCAAGACAAGAAAATGTTTGATTAGACATTCACGCAACCCCCCACCCCCCATTTCGTCGACCCCCTTCCACCACCACCACCACCACCACCACGGAGCTCCCCCATATCCACCCTTTGATGCGCTAAAAAAAAACATTTTAATGCCTCGTATTGCCTAGGCAGTACCGTAGGAGCTGCTTATATGGAAAACGGTCGGTATAGGAGAAGAAGGAGGAGGAGGAGGAGGAAACCGAGGAGGGGTGAGAAAGCAAACAAGAGATTTAGTTTTGATAATGAAATATTCTATAAGGGCCGAGCATAGATGGGAAAAAGGCAAAAAAGGGAGTCAACCATGCGCGGATAATGGAGAAAGACGAATCCCTCAATTTCGCCGGATTCGCTCGTATATAAATATAGGAGGAAAAAGCGTTAAAGGATTCGAACACCATTATGGGACAATATAGGCGAGAGCGAAAGCGCCATTCATTGTTGAATGTGAGCCGCGTGCTAGCCCGCTTATTTTTTCAATGTCTGAAAACCTAAACAGGGGGGGGACTATTCTCGGTGTCCTGGGCGTATAGTAGACGTAACGCCCCCCCTCCTTCCCTCCACCATCCTTTCCCAAATAACATTTCGAGTGTCTGGTGTTTGTGGAGTGCCTCTAGCGGGGAACAAGTAGAATGACGACAGCATTTGGAACTCGAACTAAAATTTTGGTTTGTTTTTCAAATAGGGAGATTCGAAAATAGATTTTCAAAGTGGGTTGCTCAATCGAAATCAAGAACGCTGTGCATTCTCGAGATTACAGCTAAAACGGATTTTTTTCCCATTCTTTATACTCTGTATGGTCTTCTCTTGTTCACTGGACAATTGACCCGTGAAGCACCTGGTAGATGTTTACGTGAAGACAAGAATTTCGTCAGTGTCACTACCTAGCCATCGTGCGTATGAAAACTACGTTTTTCCGTGTTTCCGGACCAACGGTTCGCATATCCCCCTTCCCGTAGGAGAAACGACTGGGTGTTCTGTTTTCGTGGCTACAGCAACGCAAGCGTATATTCTAGAGAAAAAAAATAAGCATAAAAATTGGTACGAATTGATTTACGAGTATAGGCGACGCTGACGGCGTCTACGCGAAGCTTTCAGCGACGACGTGTTATTCCCCAAATGCTGGGGTGTCTGCGACAAGAGGGTAGCAATGGTGCATGCGTTCAGGAGGGCACAAAAGCGGTTAAAGGAGGCGGGATTAACCCTTCATCGTGGCGGAATAAAACCATCACCATGTTTATCAAAAATACCAGACGAAAAATAAGCTGAATCATTTTCAAGGGAAATAATGACGGCGGCAGGATCAGGTATTGACCTGTAAGCTAGACGTTGGCCAACATCCAACGCGTTTCTTGCGAAATCCGATAAATTCAGAAATTTCGTAATACGTAATCGTGGGCAGTTTAGCATTCAGGACAAGCAAAATTTTTTGTAAATTTTAACCATTACAGCAAGGCATGAAGACTCACAGGTCACACATTTTCCAAAAATGAATTTCACTAGGGGGCAACGTTTTAACACGTGTTAAGAGTGGCGCGGCACCACCCAGCCTTAAAATTTGCGTCTGGCTTTTATATACATGAAAATATTTCAAAATACATATAAATAAATCAAATTCCATACATAGGTTGCAGCCGCCAATATACTTGTGACAAATAAAAAAATCCACGGTATTCATAACTAGCCCGCAATTCATAACTAATTTTAGGTCTGGTCAGTCACCATTTAGTCAGTACTACTGAAATATCAAAGAGTGTTCCGCCATATCCTCAAGAGCCGGGTGAGCTTCTAAACTACAAAAATAAAATGTCCATCGGGGCAGCCATTGGTTTAGCGACTAACTGTGGTTCGGAGGCCCCGGGTTCGATTCCCGGTGCGGGCTCTCGGCTATTCGATCCCGGGGTACTGGTGAAAATATGCCCCTCACATAGTGCCTAAGCACCGAGAGGGGTACAGAAACTCCTGTTGTGATATACACTTCAGTGAATTAAAAAAAATGTTTCCCCGATACGCACCATAAGTTTGCATGGCGATCTTGCGAGGAACGGCAGCGTCAACTGGCGACTACATTGAGAACTAATCTACGAGAAAGTTGCGTCAATTGGCGCCAGGCTACGCATCTGTCTAAATGTTATGTGTTGCCGAACTTTGTTACGTTAAACGACGTCTCCCCCACTCCCCCGTAATCCCCTTTCTCTCCCACCCCACCCCCTCACTCAGCCCTATATTAATCATAATGACTTCAACTCGCGCAGGCCCGCAGCAGGCGAAGCACACACCCTGCGGGTCATGCCAATCTTGTAACAACAATAGTTTGATGCCTTAATGCTTCTTTTCCACATATCTTAACGGTTCATTGGCTCCCAACAAATGCGAAAGGTTAACGGAGGAATTCAGCCGGCCACAGCTCTCCCACTATAAACTCGAACATGATTGAAGCTCAGTTGTGAAATATAAACGCCCACCACAAAAGTATTGAAGTATTTATTTTGAGATGTTTTCTTTTTTTCATTAACCCAGATGACATTTTTTCAAGCGCCTAGGAGTTTATTAAATTACCATCTTTTAATATTTTAGTGAATTTCTTATCGAGGAATACTTGAAGGTAAATTTATGCTCACATGAAGTTTAAGCGCTAGGTTAAGGGCAATGTTGTTCATTTTTCGCGCTATCACTAGAATTGAAATGAGACCATGATAATTGATCTAATATTGCATTATGATATATTGAATTGATAAGAAATTAATTTCGTAGAGCTACATCGAAGATTAGGTCTCAGGAGTACATTTGTGATGCTACCAACATGAAGAGCTCCTACTACCCAGCCCTGTTTGGATAACTGAATTGAAATCAGAGGACACTGTCGTTTGGGATGCCAAGGTTAGAATGTCACATTGGTGATTTCATTCGAGTTGCGACCAATATTCAGATATTTATTCTAACCACACACATATTCTCACACGAAGGGGGGTTGTACGAGCGTACCTCTATCCCCTGTCCCCTGTAGTAATCCGTTTGTCCGCGAAGGTGAGGATTCCTCATCCACGTACGTGCTCATGCCAACCGTGAATAAATGCGTCGCCGCCAACTCACTCTGGCATAAAACCGTCTAAACAAACAGGTGACCCAGTATATATGTACTCTGTGCTGGCATTTTATCAGTAAAAATATCAAAAATGTTGAAAAAACTGACAAGCGCACACGCCAGGCACCGGTTTCTCTGAATCACTGTTTCTGCATTTGGTTTGCATGATCCAAGACCATCCACCCACGAGAACAACGGCTTCACAGAGAGTGGCATGAAATTCCCGACACTGCATAAGCTCCTAATGCAGGCCCCCTTAACCTTATGAAGTGAAGTAGCAATTTCCTAAGATCCGGCAAAACGTTCTTGCGTTTACGTTGGTTGGTCTATTGGAAATACGCGCTATTGGAATACGGAAAATCTAAACGTCCACGATTCAGAAATTTGTGAGGTTCGTGCCTTGAGAAGAAGGTCCATCAATTTTCTGGATGAAAGTAACGGGCTTTGAGACAAGAGAATTTTGTAGGCGGACTACTTCCAAATGATATGTTTAAAGAAAAGGATCGGACAAAGTGAGAACAAATGAGAAACTGCATCATTGCGTAATGTCCTGAGACATGGTTCAATGCAAGGACTCATTCAAAATCTTTAGATAATTTTATTTTAATATTTTAGACAAAACAATAATTTTTAAGACGAGTTTGTCAGGAATCGAGACTCTTCATTTTACGAAAATCAATATATGGGTACGGTAACTTGCTATTTTGAGTAAAATTTAATCCGGAGTTTTTATGGTTCGTCCTTCGGAACATGGTTTTACTTATTCGAAACGACCATATTCAAAAGCAAGACCAAGCAGAGTGCGCGCAGCGGTGGGGACTCGTTTAGGAAACCTATCGTTTCAGCGGAATTTCAGGTTTGGATTTTTTTTGCCAGATCTGAACGATAAAATTGGGACAACAAAAGTGTTAAAAAATACGAGTGTATGTGTATTCACCACTCGGCTACAATACCAAATAAATTGTGCCTTGTTTCGAGTCACTTGTAAATCAGAGATACGGTTCTTTTCTCGTTTTTAGCTCATAAGTAAATAGAAAAGGAACAAAGAAAAAAATCACGATATAACATTTGACTGTACGCGTCTATGTATGCAGTAATGTCTTAGGCGTCACCAACATTTTGTATGCGAAAAAATGAAAAGACAAATGATTGCAGAGATAAACGCGGTTCTGTGAACGGGGCGAAATTTCTTAACACCTGATATCAACGACTCTGTAATGGCCATATCTGCATAAGCTCGTATACATGCACAACAGGACATTTTTGGTTTCAGACGAATGCACACTAAAAGTCGCCTTAAAACGTTATCTCAATTGCAGAATCCATTTTTTTTCGATCCAAACATTTTTTCTATTTATACTTATGTTTGTATTTTATTAGGCAAATTAAAAAATAAATAAAATATATTTATTATGCATGCTAGCGATTTTTTCTGCAAAGGTCTTGACGAAATGACGATTCAATCTTAATTATTGGTTATTTCGTAATATGACGTCAAATTTTAAGTTGGCAAAGGAAAATGTGATTCTAAAATTTGTTGTGCTATCGTTACTAGGGCGTAAACGTTTTATTATTTTAATTTTAAAATTGCATCAATAAACATTAACTTTTCATTTATGGTCGAGGGTTATTTATATTTTTTTAATTATTTGATCCGAAGTGACAATCACAAATGCATTGCCAACCATTCTGAAATGGAGTGGGGTCAAGGGCCAGGTAATTCGTTTATTTTGCGCTGACATAAGAACTACTTGTTGAAACTGCGAGAGCTCAAGCCACGATATTATATGTTACGGAATAGAACAAGGAATAAATTTCAAACAATAATTTCTGTATGTCCGTTCGTTCCATTGCACTTGTTCCTCATGCAATCATGATTCTACTTAGTGTCATAATAAATAATTTAAAAAAAAATAAAACAAATAAGTGGCGCAGCACATGTTAACAAATTAGTTTCTGCGAATTACTACGCATATGAAGCTATATGTGCTCATGTGCCTCTCACATAGGGCCTAAGCTCTGAGAGGGATACAGAATCTTCCTGTTGTGTTCCGTCACTTCAGTGAATTAAAAAAAATATATATATAGCTGACCGTTTATAAATCAAATCATTACATTGTTCAGCGCCTTTTGGTGGCAGAGTTGGTTACAGCCAATACTCAAAACAAACCTGGTCGCTCTACATTGGCTGACCAATACGTACGACTAGCACAATCAGAGCGAAATGGCTAAACCAGAGTTGCTGTGCGGATATGGTATCTATTTCCAGCCATATTTTATGAATATGCACAAGTTTTAATTTCTCATAGCGAGAGCGATTTTTCTAACCTTTGTCAGGCTGTCTGCCTCGACTCAATCGTTCATTAACCTCGCCCCGATAACCTAAAAAGTTCGAAAAGTTCGATATGTTTTGGTTGTACACAGTCCAGCACTTTCGCGTGAATAATGCCACACGACTCCTAGCTGTCTGTTCTTAAAGGTCTAAGAGTGCGTACATAGAAATACAAAAATTGATTGCGTGTCGACGACTTAATGCCTACTAGTTAGTTGTAGCTAACTTCACGTAAAGGCTTTCCATGCAAATGATACGCCACCTATCGGAAAACTTGGTGGTGCTGCTGATTGAGCCAAATTTGACGGGGGGTTCTCAACAGGAAATAGCAAACAGAAAACTCAAACATTTATAGAAACTTCGATCTTCCGCTAGGAGAGCTGCGATTACAGTATCGCTTGTACCCATTCATTGACATTCATGCATTTTCTAGCGTTTTTACATTGGCTTGACATTTCGCCGCTCTGTTCCATAAATGTCAAGGTGAGACCATTCTTGCGCTACAATTGGGGTTGCACTCGATGTGCGAGCCGAAGTCGCAAATGTCAGCTGAAACTCTTATCATTTCATTCCTCAGGTCTTCAGAACCGGACCATTTTCCCCTGAACTTCATTATTGTTAGCGATTTCATTTGCATGAGCCCCCCCCCCCCCCCAACAGATGTAGGAATAGAGGACACTCTCACAAATTAAACCAATTATTTTTTACGCTCCAAAATTTGCACCGGGTTCCGGATTCTTACTGAGACCACGACGATCTCCTCTCTATTTAACTTCTAGAGGAAATTACCCGGCTTCGCTCAAAAGTCCCCGTTATGTCAGCGAAATGTTTTTCAAATATTTGACAACCCCCATTCCTCATGTGCCATGGCATTGACGTAACAACGCTGGTTTTTAATTTATTTTATATTTAATAGTTCTTTCAAACGCTTTCATCATAAAAAGATATCATGTAAATATTTAATCTGTTTAAAACACAAAAGCATTTTTTTCCGAATTTTTTTAATAGCGACAGCGTCACTGGCAGCATTGGTAGCACGTGATAGCGACAGCGCCATTTTAGAGAAGTGAAGACGCCATATTTAAATTTTCTGACGAAGGGTTGCTTGTAAAAACCTAAGTGGTTAATTTATCAAGAAATACGCAATATTGAGATCGGAAATTTCGTCGCTTGACTACAAATTTGAGGAGCAGCTCAATTTTTATTCAATTCCGTTATGCCGTTCATTGAAACTTAGGATTATATTTCAAATTAATAATTTAAATATAAATTTAAATCTCATTTAAAATTTTAAAAATAATGGTGGGCAACATTGTATTTTACCATGTCACATGTGCCCGATTTACCAATGCCACATGTTACAAAACACGACCAAAGCCTCGGCTCCCCACGTTTCGTAAATACAAGTACTTAATTAAGTCCGAGATGGCCATAGGTTTAATGTGTAACGAATACACTTTTAATTTATCTTTCGATATGGCAGATGGTCCCCGACTCCCACCACCTCTGCCACTTGGCTCAGATTTCAACATGCGCAATAAAAGTGGTGACATCAAGTGGTGGTTTTTGTTTGGGAACAGGCTTTTTATAAAATAGAAAAAGACCCAGAAGCGGGCCATTGCCTGAACATTTTTAATTTTAGAATTGTGGTTTACTGCAATTTTGCAATTGTTTTTGTTTATTTTCTTGAATTAGATCAGAGGTTAATTTGGAAGACTGGATTTTTTTTAGTATATACGCTTCCAAATTAGGCACGCACTCCAAGTTGATCCAAACTATTTATATTCAATAATTAAAACGACCGAGGTTCAAGAAACTCACAAGTAGGTCAGATATTACGTAAAATATTTTAATAACCGTCGAATACACATAACTGTATAATCCCTTCTCATATATATATATATATATATGGAATACTTTGCACCTTGATCTGCGAATAAGCTACGCGTGTCAAGTAATTTTCCATAGATTTTTTCCTTTTTCTATAAAGTAATTAGCGTTGTAGGCAATATGATACACGAGGAGTGATCGAATTTTAACAAGACTGTACTTTTTGGCAATCTGGTATGTCATTAGAAATAATTTCATGTAAATGATAATTGTGGCAAAATTATTTGAAGAATAAATAAATTAACTGAGTTTTTCACATAATTATTATAGGTTGCTATTCTGCTTATATTTTTTAACATTTAATTGGTCATCATATGAAAGAGTTAAAGCTGAGTGATGTACGTCGTTCTTTTTCTTCTTCTTGATTTGAGATTTGAAATTATCAGATAAATTAATTTCTGAAACGCAAATACAAAATTTATTTACGAGTACATAAAAAAAAGTTTTTAAAAACAAAGTATGTTTCCCATTGCCCTACCTGATATCTGTATAACATTCATACAACCGTATAACAACTTGGAAAGCTACCAATATGTTTTTAATTTTTTTACTTACTGGATTAGCTCTTAATAACTTAATTTTATGCAATGACTTGTGTTCAATGACAAGAATATTGAAGTTTCTCAGACAGCTTTCCCAACCCCACCAAATAGCGACAGTATCAGTCATAAACTGTAGGTATAATTCTAGTTTCCACAATGCTTTCACGATCAGTCTTACAAATGAAAATTAGTAGTAAAAATTGACAGCCCCGTAAGTAACTGATATAAATCTATATTTTGCCATTAGCGTCTACGTGTCGAACAAGATCTAAACTGGAGCAAATATTTTGACAGTAATCTTAAATTGTTGCGTAGTGCGGTCCTAATGTAAAAATGGCGGCGAGCGAAACTCAGTGCCACACAAAAATGGCCGATGGCTACAACTGCAGTGCGCATGGCGATGAATGGTTTAAATCCTTGATGTTTAACTGTGGCAATAAGACACAAGTCGAACGTTCCTAATGCCACTACAACTAATGCTAAAATGGGTTTCATTTGCCTTCTAACGACCAATTGGGTCTACAAATGAGTTCCGCTATACACAAACTAACAAGCTAATGATTAAGTGAGCCATTATATTATATGCGCAAGCGATTGAAACCACAATGAACCATAAATTGTGTTTTTGAACACATTTCAAAGTATTGACAGCTATATACTGTATATGTTCGCTTGGTGTTCGGTTACACAAGATACCGAACGATCAAGATCGGGAAATTATTTTAACCCTTGAAAATAACATTTCTATCTGCTGCATATACACACACGAGGCTATACAATAATTCGTCGACGATCTACTTCGAATTGCGACAATAGTGTTTTGCATTCCAACTTTGCAACTTCGAGCCTGCGCGATTTGTTTATTTGTACATAATGTTCCATTGCAAGCCGAATCAAAAATAGCCCCTCTTACTATGTTCCTCCTAAACCCACGTACCCTCCATTGTGGCTTGCGGGACAGGGCTTAAAAAAATGCGAAAATCGGTTATAATCAATACAAAATTATCCCAGTTTTATAAACTACTAGGTTAGTTCGTCTTCCATTTTTGGCAAATCATTACAATCCAAAAGTAAACTCCATCCGATTATTGAACAAATGTGAAAACCTTGTAATTTTCCGACTGACAGATTTTGAACACTTTTTTAAAAATCATTATTAAGATCAGAACATTTACTCATGACGAATTTCGAGTTACTATTTGGAATATTTAACAAGATCGGTAGGACATAAATACGTGCACCAAAATTAAAGTAAAGATATTAATGTCAAATGCTCGTCCAATTTGTAATTGTAGGCCTACTCGATTTACGAGTTTCTTAATCTCAGTCCTCGTATTTTTAAAAGAAAAATGAGAACAAATATTTACTAGCGCCTCTGCGCAGAAAATATACACATTCGCATTCGTATGTACTTAATACGTGTACAGTATTCATTTGTACTGTTCGTTCAAGAGAGGTCTACTTTTGAGTACAAGAGTTTCAATCAAAAATATAGATTGCCCCATGCAAATCGAGAGTAATTATTTTTGGAAAAATATCTGACTGTGGGCGATACAGACACGAGAGTGGGAAGTCGTATTTGAGGTTGCGAACTAGAGACGAAAGGAAAAAGATAACAACCAGTTAAATATCAAGAAGCCAGGCAAATGTTGTTTTCCACTCAGCAGCCAAAATACATGTGGATAGATGTTCAGAGGTATAAATCATTACGGGCTAATTAGATACGCGAGCGGGCAAAAACCATTCTAATTTTACGCTTGCGGCTTAAAAAGAGTGATCGATATGACGTAGAGGCGGTCTATTGCTTTTTTAACATCGTAAAATCGGTCCAGATTTCGTTAAACCTACACGCAATTATAGTTTGCTTTTCGATTAGCATGCATAATTAATAAAACACAGAAGGAGGAAAGGCGACTGCACAGGTACATATGTTCAGTATAATACAAAATGGTTATTTATTAACTAGTACGCGCACATGTAATTAGTAAGAAAATGTTGAAAAAAGATGTGCGCGTTTTAACTCGAAAGACAAGCAAGAGGCTTTGTTAGAAAGCATTTCGAATTGAATAATAACCTATTTTGATATTACTCTGAACCTGAAAAAGTAAATCGACATTTAAAAAATCAACATTTTCAATGCAAAGAACAAATATAAATTGTTGCAAAATCCAGATCAGAATTTCATTGCAAATTTCAAGTTCAACCTGAATTTATTTGGACCCCAAGATGGCGTTACTGTCGGGATGAGCTTCTCACATCACAGTGAGAAAAGAATTATACTAACTATAATATACTTTGTACATTTTAAACAGATTTCCCCTCGCAAATGAGTTTATATGCAAGCTCAATTCATACTTCAAGCAGATCAACAGTTCACAGAAAAGTGACGAAAATACCGTTAAACGTTTCCACCTTAGACAGTAGCGACGAAATAGCGAGTCCTAAATAATTGTCCTAGCAACAAATAGAACAGGCCAGATCTGGCAGCACGGCCAACCAGGTTTGTTCGCACCCTGCACCAAACAGGCAAGTGAGGAAAGCTGACATTTCTGGAGCGAAAAAATTGAAAACATAAAAAAAATAAAAATACTGAACAACACAAAAGGTGACATTTCTGAGCTATCTATAATTAGAAGAAAAAATATTTTCCCCGGCGAAATAGTTTTAGGCGAAGGACGTGGAAATGCCAGCGGCTCGGGTTAAGATGGCGATGACATATCTGGAGTAGAAAATAGACGCTCCGCACCACAGCTGGCAACCAAGACGTGCAGGAATTGGCTTATTAACACCCACGCTCGATTGCGTTTGTGATAACAACCGCAGCATCTCTCACTTTTGAGAAGCCGGAGAAGTGCGACATGAAAATCATCTTGAGACCTGCTGCCTCACCGTATGCCAAGGCGTCTTAATAATATTGCCCATTGTGTCTTACGAATAAATTGCGAGTATATTTTTAAGACTCCGACACAATCATTGTCTTCAGAAAAAGATCTTATAATTTTGAAAGTTATTCGCAAAAAGTATTTTAAATTATTATTTCAATCATAGATGGTATCTCTTAAGTTAATCGCACCCAAAAACATCCTAGGAAGAAGAGTCTTAAGATAAAAGCAATTTTGTCAATATTATGTAAATCGACGAAGTATACAGAAATGCTTTCTTTTCACATTTATGTGGCTATTTCACTCATAAATAAATTAAGTCGCTCCTTAGAGTCTCGCTCAAGACATAACCAGGTAAGATTTTACCCCGGCTGTATCGTCTTAAATCAGTGCTAGATTTTCATTGCTGGGTATAGTCATGACAAAAAACGTCTTCATTGAAACAGAGAATGGACTGAATCGTAATTCAGAAAACAAAGTTGTGACTCCACCTCTCTCCCCCCTCCCCCAAATGAGGTAATTTCATCAATAGCCTACAGTTCTCGTAACCTGTAAACAGTAAATCACATCCCAACATGTATCCAACCTGTAAGCAAATACAAAGTACAGAGTAATACCATATTACAAAATTAAAATAATAAAATTGATTTGACACTTACTTGTCTTCTCAAAATGTCTGTCACATCGGAAACTGCATTTTTTGAGTTATCAATTTTTTAAGAATTATTTCAATTTTCATTTGATAAAACTTCATTTGATAAAATTTCATTTTCACAGGTTTTTATCAATGAGCATTATTAGTATAATATTCTGTCCGGACATAAAAGATAGGCCAGGCACACACTTAGTAAGTTGTGCTAGACCGGTTGAAGTTTAATGTCAAAAGCTGGCAGTGGTCAATTCATGCACTGTACCCAATTTGTTCATATCGAACATACGAGACATAAATTTATCAAGCATATATTGGCTTTCGCACGAACGCGCTGCTCACCTTTTGCGTGACGTCGCGCCATTCATTAACCATGCAGACTCGTGCTGCGGTGTCATTTTTGCGATACAATAGAAACTATTGTAGGACAAAACGATTTTTTATAAATAAATAAAAAATGGAGTCCAAACCGGAGCAGGTATATTATGCCAATATATGCATGGTTTGTTATCGCTCGCGCTCGAATCTTTTTACATGCTGTCTTTTGACAGGCTCGCGTTAAGATTTACCGCATTTTTAAGGCTATTAATGGTCCCAAATTTTATGGCAAAGCATGAAAACTGACGTCAAGACGATTTTCACAAGTGGACAGTTTCCAGAAGGCTGTAATCATCGCATAAATATAGCGCCCTCTGTCTCCTTTAGGCGACAACGTCGATAAACTGAGGCGCCATCCCCCCAGAATCTTCAAGAAACAAGAATTGTTTTCGTGTTGCTGATCTAGTAACGCTAGTGTGACTTCTGCATTTATGCGAAAGGAACTAAATTAAAATTTCGCCGTTGTCTGAAGTACGAAATTCCAAAAAATAAGGTAGGTCAGTAACCACCGTATCTGACACAAAAAAATTAGGCTTCCCAATAACGAAAAAATATATTGAGTTTGAAAGGATAATACAAAAAATTCGCACTGGGGGAAAACCCTCGCCAATTGAAATTGCCGTATATAGCTGGTCCTGGCAAGATGTAAATCAATCCGCACATCGGGCAATAAAAACAAAATGAATTATTCGCTTGTGGGCGCAAAGTTTTTGAGCGATTATTCGCTCTTCGTGTACTCCGAAATACCTGCTGAATTTCGACAGGCATATACACAAAGAGGGGTGGGGCAATAATAGAGCGTCGTCCAACACCTGGATCGTTTCAAATATCAGTTTTCTACAAGTATTCCGGTTTTTTTAAGCGGAACTCAACAGCATATATACCCTAGAAAGCTTTCCAACAAATCGAGAGCAACTCGGCATATACCTAAACCATATGTGCAAAAAGCATAGACATGCAATATAAACGCGTGTATGTAAAGAGATGGCGGTATCTAAAAGCATTTCTGAGACCCGAGCCCATTATTTTCCTGAAATACGAAAGAAAGTGACGCATTAGGTGTAGCTATAAATAATCTAACTGACAACACTTCAATCCGTATGAGACCCGATGCGCGAGGGATGTGAGGAAGGACGAAAGGAGCCTCGGCTACATTCCACTTCGAAAAGGTAGAGAACGTAAAAAATCAGAAATATTATAGTAAATTTAAATTTCACCTAATTTAATTTTCATGAAAATATTCACAGCAAATGAGGAAGGGGCCGCAAATTTCTCTCCTCGCCCAGGGCGCTAAAAGGCTCGTTACGGCCCGGCGTAAGGATACGCAAGTTGGTTAATTGGCTGCGGTCATTTCCACAAACTGAAACTGAAGCTCGTACGAAACGACGGTGTTGATTTACGGATATGAATCATTCTATGTAACCAATATAATACTCATATCATTACTAAATGGCTATGTCCTTAATTTTCTAGTGCTGACAATTTTTAACAGTGGTGTTTTCGATTAAAGCCCGCCTACTGATATATTCTGTGGCGTTCTGCTTTTTCATTGTCTTTCGTTTATTGGGTAAGAGCGAAATGACAGATACCCATACCGATTGGG
This sequence comes from Mycogona germanica, assembly GCA_034698785.1. Lineage (NCBI taxonomy): Eukaryota > Metazoa > Arthropoda > Diplopoda > Chordeumatida > Chordeumatidae > Mycogona > Mycogona germanica. The sequence continues at coordinate 8,590 of JAQGBY010002605.1, read as the reverse complement.
TAATGGTGTCTCGGTTCCACGCACAGGATCTCGGGAGGACATGGGAAGAGTCCAAAGCGTGGCGCGCGTTCTCAGTCGCCTCTATAGTTGTTACGGCAGATAACGCGGGCTGCGTATCAAAATTCCTGGCAACTGTAAATAAACAGCAAATTAATTAGGCTACACAAATTCTGGACCCTAACCGCGACGAAACGTGGTGCGCCGCTGAAAACTGAATTTCAATTAAATTTTCAGAGGGGATGCGTATCGCCTCTGCGATTGGGCGATTATAGCCATCTTCCTCTTCAATGCACGCCCAGACAACAAGACGCAGCCCGTGTACTGTATAGACGAAAATTATCTGTTTCTTTGTCCGGCCTATCGGCAAATGCGATTAAAACTTGGTTATTTATATTTTATATAATTTATTCATTTATACGCGTGGAAATAGTTTAATGTTTCGTTTATGCGCACCAACAAAGGCGGTACCTATAATGGGCTCGATGCATGGATCAGATATCGCAACTTAAAGCCGCATGTATATTCAAATGAACGAATGCAGATGAAAAGACGAAAACCACCTACCTAGTCTATGTACTTAAGTATGCAGATTACATTGAACATTAATTTTTCGTGGAATAATGCGGCTATGGTTATCTATCAAATTGGGATTTGTCAAAATCAATGAACTAAATCAATGAAGTAAAATTGCTATATAGTGGAGGCCTGTAGAACTCACACATGTGCGCCGGTATATGCAGATTTATTTATTGATGGTCTCTGGGCTATAAAAAATAGTCAGAATCACGTTAAAAGTTGTATTGGTGTTCATGCAGGATTATAAATAACCCCAGATGGCGCCGTTGTCGTCCATTGACCTGGGACAAACGCGAAGGTCGCTTGGTTACATGCGCGGCGGCCAGAGGGTGCAACACGCTTTGGCGCGAATTGTCATTAAGTGCAACATCTTAAGGTTTCAAAAATATGTTATTCCCCGGTACAAACTACAATCACTGAATGCAGAGCAGCTATAAATACAGTACATCCGGAATTTATGACGTGGAGTCACATTTAACCAAATCATGTTCTGAAATTGAAAACAATCAATGTACACCAAAAAAAGAAATTTTGATTGGAGATCGATAAAAAATTAGTTCAAAATTTTTAGAAAGGATATATTTTTAAGATTTCTGAAGCTGCCCCTTTCAAGAAAGCTAATCTATTTGACATCTGCGAATATTTCTGCCCCTTTTCTAAATAACGTTTCGGAACACAAGAAGCATAGGCAAATGACGAAACCCAGAGATTGTATCTAATTCGCACCTCACATTAATTATTAAACCGAGAAGATTTGAATAGAATGGTGCCGAGATGGTGCTAGAAGATTTGTTAAGATACGTCAACAATGCACTTCCAAAAATAAAAGAAAACTGAAAGAAGCACAAAACTAGCGTAAACAATAAAATAGACAATAGGAAACAATGGAGGCTAACTTGAAAGAAAAAAATTATCGGACTACGAAAACAAAACAAGCTATTATTGATGGATTGAAGTGGTTGAAAGCAAAAGTTGAAGAAATAAATACAATGAGTGCCGATGGACGAGTCCTCTTTCTGACAGAACGCAGATGAAAAATTAGCCAACAGGAAATGGAAAAATGGGAAGAGCAGTTAAATAAGGCGAGAAAAAGTCGACTGATGCCAGTTTTCAAAACCAGTCTCAGAATGACAGCTCGTAATTGACGAATCCAAGTCTTCTAAATTTTACGTACTCTTCGCGAACTCTTGACCTATAAAATGTTGATTTTAATTATTAGCAAAACGCGTGTTCCGCTGACTCTTGTTTAAGTTCTTTATAGATCAACCCATATTATAGATCAAAGTTTGAAATTAAGATTCTAAATTGAAAAATTCGATCATCAATTCGTCTTCACAGCAAATGATGCTGAATCCCAAGGCTATTCTGACGATGAAAAGAAATATGCTCGCATTTTATCCTTTTGGAAACAAAATATACGAGTATATCATTCATCATAAAGGCTATCGAAATCGGAGAAGTGAATCATAAATCTTGTGTGACATGCGCAACAGCGAAACGTTTATTTTTATTCTCAATAACTTGGGCTCTCATTTTGGCATCCGCACACGTACAGGATGTTTTCAGATTTTCCGATATGTTATTTTCCTAATATATTTGTTGTACAGGTACTCCCAATTTATCTATTCAAATATTAATAACGCGTCGCTGCGAACATGATTTATGCTAACACATAAACAGGCGTTTTGTGAATCGCTCGAATCAATCATCAGACACTCGGTATTGTCGCAAAAGTTGTAATTTCAATTCACAAATTAATTTGAAAATTACAATAGCATGCACACACAAATCATAGTTACAATATTTTATATTTCATACTTTCTCCTAAGAAATTAATCTTGACACCAAATTCGAAAAAAACTCTATACTTGTTTCTGTTTTGCTAATGACCATTTGGCAGCATTGACTCGTTAAGAGCGTTACTTTCTCGCGAAGAACCAAAGCTCTCCACATAATAATCTTTCTATCACAGAAGGCTTAGGCTTTATGTAAACCACTTTTCATACGACAACGATCGCCTCAACGTATATAAAGTAGATACGTTAAACAGACTTTAAAAGCCTTCCCACAGAATATGATCTTCATATCTTTACAATAACGAGCATTTATTTGGGAGAAAAAATCTTTCCGACTCGGAGGTCAAATTTTTGGACCGTATAGGGTTAAATAAGATATATAGTTTCAAGTAAAGTAAACATCTTCAATGCTATCACACTTTGTGCCATCAACGATAAAATGTCGTGTATGCGCGCATAATGGCAACACAGTATTAAAATTGCGCACTTGAGACTTACGCATTCTGGGCTACAATGAGCAAGTGCTAAATCACTCCGAATGTAGTTCAACTCTTTCAAACAAAACAAGGGAACATATATAGTCAATTTTCTCCTCGTTCCTCACACTTTGCCCGCATATTGTCTGACATTAGATATTTTTTAAATTAATGCAAGACGTATCTGCAAAACTAAATACTTTATATAGGGGCAGAGTTCGTTACTGCATTAATTCGAATACCGCATCAAAATTGCCTAACGAAATTCGCAAGTCCAAATTGAAATTGCAACGTCAGCTGTATTTGAATAAATGATGTAAATCAACTCTGTGTGACATTTGAAAGGCCTATTATCCAACTTATTATATGTTTAAACGATTGCAGGCATGCATATTATCAGTTTTTATGTCGGTCATGTCACGTCCTAATCGTTTCAACGGCCAAGTTTCGAATTTTGTTATGATAGCTTTGCTAGTTTTCTGTAAATGTCATACAAAGGGGTTGTCAATTTTACCAGGAATCAAGAGTGGAGTTATTTTAACAAATTAAAATCGCGGAAAATATAGCATAATCAACAATTTTAAAATGGATTCTCAGCATTAATTGTGTGATATTATATCAGAGGCATTCCCCATCAAACCAGTCGGACCGGAAATACCAAATTTAAGCAAGCCATATTATTAAAAGACAGATGATATACACAGTACCTATAGGCGCTCCAAAATGTTGGCTCCACGAAATCACGATCCTGGTGCAGTAGCCTGTCTGTACAAGAGTTTATTTCTCCAAAAAGGAAAGCGGATATGCTCGCAGCAGGCAAGCTTACTATAACCATAAAAAAACTGTTCTTTCGTTTTCATAAAAAAATGACAATCCCTGTCAACAGTCAACTAGATCCCGAATCTTTTTAACTTCAAATATATTATGAGTGTTGCCCAAGTGATCCGCTCTCTCGCATGGAATCATCAATAAATTCTCTGCAATTTAACAATTCGCAGTTTCTGAAGATAGAGCTAGTATTTAGTTGGCAACTTGTTTAATGTCGATTTTTGTTCTAACAAAGGCAACTACGGTACTTATTATAAATAAATTATAACGTTAGTATAATTTAGTATAATAATAGTGCTAGTCTATAAATCCACCCATACTCTATTTAATCACTATATGCAAATTTATTCCCATAGCTATATTTAAATCGTGCTCATCTGCCTGAAAGTCGAAGTAATTTAGTGCGGCTCTAATCAGCTCTGAACCGACTTTACCAGTTTACCAAAAAAAAACAATTTTTTGTTGCGTCAGTATGCTGTCATCTAAAATATGCAACCTCCTGACGATGACATGAAACATATATCAATAACAATAAATTAATTATAGTTCAGCGAACTGTATACGTGAATTTTCATATAACACTTGTCCAACAACAATTCAACGTTATTTCAAAGATGGTGGCAGCAGTAAATCGCAATTCGAGACTCAATAGTTGACGTCAGGTCATTCTTGGAGCGCCTGTCGTCAACCATGACGATGTGGCTAGACACGCGAACGAATCGCTTTATTCTGTCGGTATTCCTGAATAGCGTGAAAAAAGATTCGCAGGACCCTGCACCCATAATTTGTTTGACCGATCGCGGCTCGGTCAAATCGCAAGTTCCTCTGATCGTAGTCAGCGCGTTTTTACATCGCAACGACGCGAGTGTTCTATGCGCGATGAGGCCTCAAATCTAGGCCTCGGCTCAACGTCGACCTGCTGCACCGTGCACGCAGTCATTTTTTAAAAATTATTTCTCTATCACGGGTGTAGCCACAAATCATATCAAGCGGTTAACCATCCTTATACATGGATATATATTCGTAATGGGAGAAGCATCCATTACGGACGTGCCGCACGGAGCGAAATAACCGGGAGGTCCTGGGACATGTGTGAGCTCTTACATGCGTCTAACTAGTAAAATAATGCATTATTATTTTATAGGCTTGTTGTGTGGTCTCTCACTTTGCAGCTGGGCGCGAGCGTCATCGACTCCTGAGGTTAGTTTGCCATAGTCCGATTGGCGCCCACGTTAAGTGTGTGTGTGTGCGCGCGCGCAAACCCTTTTTAATTTTCAATTTATTCATTATTTCGTTTCATGAAATTGGACATGTTTACGATCAGCGGCTTCAAATATACGATCGAATGAAACATCTATAAAACTCTGCTACATTGATAGAAAAAAGGTATTAATTTTGTCGACGTTGGGAGTACTTACACTTGCGAAGACCATGCGCTGAGAAAGTATAATATAAAGGTATTATTCGATTAGCTTTTTGCATAAACGCTCTAGGGAAATTGTGCTGAACTGCATGCAGATTAGCTAACAGTTTATTTTTTTTAAATGCATTAAAAAATAACGATTACCAGAATTCAAATCTTGCCCGATTCGTCGCAGTTAAGTTGGTCTGGAGAACGACCTTTCTGGTTACGCATGGTGATGAACTAACTATTCCACCAGATGGTGCTACTTTCATGTAAAATCCCTAAATGATAAATTTAAGACCACGTATCGCCATCTATCGGTAAGGCGCCAAAACAGAATGTCTATGTTTTCATGTCATTTGTCATGTGAGTTACGCAATGTGAGTTAAACCAAATTGTTAAGAATTTTTTGTCTAGCGGAACAAGTTGTATTGCATGCCGATCCATCGAGTAAGACGTAAATGTCTCCGATTTCTCCGAGGGGACAACTTTACATGTCGCCGCGGTTTTGCGCGCAATCTCCAAGAAAAATAGTTTTTCGTGTTTTTACGATGTTTTTTTTTCACTATCCAGTTTTCGTTCTCGCATATTTTTGCCACCACCAGCGTCAGGGCTGGTGAAAGTGCATTTCTACGTCGGGGGAATCACCCACGAGTTGAATGTTGTGCCAATGGGAAGTTCTAGAGGCCACAGGCATCCGAGGTTGGATTCCCAAAATAACACACACGCTGAAATAATATGAAAAATGACGACGGCGTATTTTTGAATGACGACTTTCTTTGTTTCCTGGTCTTTAAAAAAAACCCGGGCTAAATACGAGTAAGAGTAAGCAGCAAAACTGTGTGTGGTGTACGTACTGTGTGTGTGAGCATCTGATATCGTATATACTTGTACATGAAAATATGTAAGCTCGCAATGAATGCAAGTACCACATTCCTTGGCCTTTGGCTGATAGTGCTCAGTCCCGCGAAAGAGTAGGTTTACGTAAACAATCAAGTTCCTTTGTAATCCTTTCGGCAAACACAATATCGAATTGCCGCACGCACAATTACACTCACATTTAAAACAAAATGCAGCACCAAGAAACTGCACAAACATTGGACCAACAAAATAAGAAATTAACATCCAATGATAATGATAAACTATCATTATCATAAAAATCCAATGATAAACTGTAAGATATTACCGTTGTCGTAAATCACCCAGACATTGATAAAAAAGAAAGCCAATTCAACAAATTTTGTGAGCAAAATTTGTTACTAGGCAATCAAATAATCGTGTTTGGGCACCTGGGATCATATTATGGCATTTTCTCGATTCGAATCCCAGTCCAGGAGAAACATAATTACTTATTTGACGTTTGCAATTTCCATCAGATAACAAATAATAGCACAACTCGTCGTAGCCCAGTTGGTTTAGCGACTGACTGGCTCGGCGGTCCCGGGTTCGATTCCCGGCGCGGACTCTCGAAAGTTTCGATCCCGGGGTACTGGTCGAGTCCCTCGCATAGTGCCTAAGCACCATGAGGGGACGTAACGCCTGTAGTGCGGTTGACTACAGATTATTGGAATTTTTAAAAAAATATGTTAATCTCACAATTTAAAATGTATTTACTTTGCAACATCTCTGGAATAACGTACCTTTATTTTCTATAAAATGATGGGAGGGGTTCGAATTTTTTATTTATTGCAATCAACTGTAGTCAACAGCACTACAGGCGTTACGTGCTTAGGTACTTATGCGAGGGGCACGACCAGTACCCCGGGATTGAAATTTTCGAGAGCCCACGCCGGGAATCGATTTGGTCTTTACGCCTAGTGATGGACGGCCCGATTCCGTTTGAAATATTCATTCAGGATATCGAGAGCCACACTTTGGTGACCACACGGGTTGAGAACCGCCGAGGTGTTGCCCCCGTAATATATTCCGCGCGCATTCTTACCCCTAAAGTACTCGTAGTACTAGTTGCGCAGTAGCAGTACATCATCAGCCCACGATGGGGAATGGACTTTTAACAGCTTCCGCCTATCCGGTTAGTGTCGCCACCTGACGGGCTGCGCTTTCATCGCTACATAAATCTCCTCGCTTCCAAGGGTTTAAAACTCGAGAAATAACAATTACCTCAGTCTGAGGTATGGCACGCGAATGCGTGAGGTCGTAACTGGGAGACGTGTATACGCACTCACCACGGCGCAGTGGTTGGTGCGTTCAATTATCTCATACGCACACTTATCTGGCTTGTAAATTTCACAACAAACGTGGTGTGGGGGCCACTTGTATACATACATGTGCATCACCATATAACTCAAGCTAGACCAACATCGATCCGATTCAAGTTAGTCCACGAGGTGGGTATAACAATATATATAAGGGCAACCACTGGCGGTCAGGATGACTAACAGGGCGCAGAGAAGAATGATGGTGGATGGATGCAATTGCTTGTACCTGTAATTTTCTCAAAGCCGAGGCTTAAAAATCGAAATTCCAGAACTGCTTTTTAAAGTTTATGCGCGTTACGATTGTCATTTAAATTCACACGAAAGCACTAACTCTTGTTTGGATTCTAATTTTCTAAAATTTACCAGAGATGATTTTGCCAGAGGGAGTGACGAGAAAATTAAAATCATTTTAAAATTCAATAGAAGTACCATGGTCTTGTAAACAAAAACAAAAATTATCGAGCTGATCTATTTTTAATTCCAGGAACAATTGACTAGTTATTTTTTTTTACTCAATCAGCTGTAGTCAACCGCACTACAGGCGTTACGTCCCCCTCATGGTGCTTATGCACTTAACGAGGGGGCACAACAAGTATCACGGGATCGAAATTTTCGAGAACCCATTATAAACAAAGGAACGCCCTCTTTCATTCTTTATTGGGTAATCAGAAGTTTCCTTGCTAAATTTCATAATTTACGAGATTTCACTGACTGCCATAATTTAAATATTTGATGTTTGCAAAAAAAGGGCGATTAAAATTTGTTGATCTATTGGTTTTCAACTTTTTCAATCTTCGTACGGCCGTTTCATTTTGGTCATATCGCTAGAACACTTCTTCAAGATGGCAACCTGCCATTATCAATTCCGACTAGAAGCAGCGAATATTTTTTAAGGATGAAATTGCTGGCCTGTCGGTTTTTGTGTGAAAGACGTCATCGCTTATCGGTGCATCTCTTGACAGACACCCCGCCAATTAGGCGCAGTCCGTTCCCCGGCGCATGAGCATTGCTACCAATAAGATTTAAAAAAAAAATAGAGAACACTTTCAAGATCATATCGTGTTCTCTGTTAATACAGCAACACTCTCCTTGACAGCAAATGGTTTTCGTTTTTCCAGGTATGTTTGAGCAGAAATAATCTTTGTCCGACTTCTACCCATCTCACTTCTTTGGTGAGCGTAACAAAAAGTAAATAATGCGAATGTTGAATACATTTAAGTAAAGTGACGACTGGATCATGGGCTCGAGGCCTGCCGTAAACAATGAATATTATTTGTTTGACCAATTGTT
>JAQGBY010002604.1:0-22268 GCA_034698785.1 Mycogona germanica | reverse complement strand
GTAAGGGGGAGGAACGCCTATTAGATAGTGCTAGAGGGTGAGGAGGACCATATAAACAGAACCACAAAAAATATCTGAGCACGTTCCAAAATTTAAGATATTCTCTTTACAGTGTGAGGGGTTTCGGGTGTTCTTTTTCGCGCCTCGAATTTTCAATGAACGAGTCGATAATTCGAACATCTCCTCACCCCAACACCGTTAGAATCGGCTTTGATCTAACCCTGCGTGCCCCCCGCCGTAGTTATCATCCCAAGACCAAGAAACGAAACAAGAGCAATTTTGTAGTAATAATTTATGAATTACCGGTACCCTATTTATAGTGTCAAGAGAGGGCCAAAGCATTAGGGGCAAACACCGAAATTGTGTTTATTTTACAAACTTTAATTACACTACATATACAAACAGATTTCTGGTATCAAAATAATTTTTATGAATTTTTAGAATATTTTCTTTGAATAATATTAAATACAATTTCTGCTACACGAATTGGTCTCATATATTATATTTTATGATCAACACACACGCGACTTCGCGATTTCATCATCAGAATATAAAAAATCGATCCAGCCACGGACTCGTGTCTCAGGAAGACACGAGCACAGAAAATTAAGTTCTAAATTTTCACTTTCTATTCAACTTTCGAAAATCCAGGCGAGCGACGGGGATTTTCCTCTCGCTCACGCTCTCTCGATCAGACACTATATAATTCACCATATCTATAAATATCGACCCTCGCCTCTCTATCCACACTACATAACGCGTCATAAGGTTTGTGTTCAATATATACAGAGGATATAACATTTCCAACATGTAGGTTAACAGTGCACCCCATGCACCACCAATGTCTCACCCTTACCATGACAGAGGATTCACGAGGTATCATTTTGTTTGGTCTAAATTCATGTACGAGAGGTGTCAAGTGGAGTACAGAGTTCTGTATGAGATCGCGAGTTCGACACCTTAAGAGGGAGGCTTCAAAACTGATAAGTCTTCTTAACAAACATTTTTAATATATGTACGTGAGGTGAGCTGAAAAAAATATTAAAAAAATTGGAGGACATTGTCATGGAATTAAACGGGTGAGCAGAAGACCTATGATCAAAGGTAGTGCGTCTGGTATCAGATATTGTAAGGAAATTGTTATCGACACACCATCTATGCGAGTGGCAGCGTAACCGACTCACCAAATGACGAAACGAACGCCACCTAGTGTACTCGTCCAAGATTTGTCTGATATAGGGTATATCGGGCACAACGTTACGCTTCGTCATTGGGCGAAACGCTAATCCGTCCTAAAAAGTCGTCAAACCGAGGGAATCTTTCATCCCCACTCCACCCCCACCCAAATAAAAAATAATCCGGCCAGCTTCGAAACAGTCCAACAAAGTCGAAACACATCCGACAAGCGACGGTGGCGGCGGCAGCAGCACTCGCGACGTAAATCGATAAAATTTATGGGACGGCTTATTTTTGATTCGGTAATTAAACGGCGGGCGGTCCGCGTGAATGCATCGGAATTCGCGACTGTCGCGCCTGTAACAAAACAGGTTCCATCCAAAACCAACCCAATCCCCCTGACGATTCCGTGTCCACCCCCTTATCCTGCCTCCCCCCCTCACAGCTCTCCCACTCATTCACGAACGTCCGTCCAAACTAGACCGCCCTTCATCCTTCTAATATTTATAATGCCGCCACCCGAAATGGGGAAATAAATCCATAATTAATTGACAATAATCTGTAAATAAATCGGGATTACGGATGGGAGGATATACTTGCGTGCGCCCAGAAATGGCGCCCAAGGGGGCTTATGCACCAATGAGTCAATTGAGCATAATTTGCAACCACCAAATACGCCTGCACGCAAAGGTAGTGTTGGGATTGCTAGTGACATTGCGTGATTCAAATATCCTCTCGAGACCCACAATATCTAACTTCTTTCTACTTAACTATTAATACTTTCTTTTCCAAAAGTCCTCGTAAAGTCCTTTGTACGACTCGTCGTAGACCAGTTGGTTTAGCCATTGCAGGCTCGGCGGTCCCAGATTCGATTCCGGCTCGGGCTCTTGAAAATTTTGATCCCGAGGTACTGGACGTGCCTTTCGCATAGTGTATAAGCACCATGAGGGGGACGTAACGCCTGTAGTGCGGCTGACTACAGTTGATTGGAACAAAAAAAAGCTGATCGTACGCAAATTCTGATTAAAATTCATATATCATCTGAATAAAAAAATCTTCCCAAGACCAGATACTTAGCAATTCTCCAGCACCATGATATTGTTTATAAGTTAATTTCATCCAGAAAGCATCTCACTAGAAATGATAACCAAATTTACTACCAAATAAACGTTGTCTTGTCGTAGGTACGCTCCCAAATGTGTCAAAACAAAATGAGGGCGCACAAAATATCTCAGTAATACACTTATTTGTGTTTCTTTTTAAAAAGAAATACGAAGTTAAAGATGCAACAACTAAAAAAAGATGCAAATGTACGCCCTTATTTTGTTTGGCAAGTCACCAAGTCATCCTCTTTACAATTCTTATGTTCACAAGTAGCATTTATTTTTCAGAAGTTTTCATAAAGTTAGCAAGTTGACTCGCACACTGCACTCAATCGCCGTCAATGGCGGCCACCACCGGCAATGGCGATGCAACCTCGTATACAGGACAACCATTCTAATAATTATAGTAGTCGCGCTCGGGTCTGACACGTCGTCTATTAAATTCGGATTAGGTCCCCCCCCCTCTCACTCTCTACCTCTCTCACACACACACACACACACCGTGTTCTATCGAGGGTTGCACGGAACGATAGATCTATAGTGGTGCAGCGCTCAAAAATGACTAAACACGCTTTGACGTTATTAGCGCCTGTCCGTGGATAAGGCGTCGATGACTGGATAACGCGCCCCGTTCAGGACTGGTACCACCACCAACACGCACGGGAGACAATCCCCTATCGCGCATGCGCAACATTCGACGCGTGATTCACCAGACGTAAATCTCTTAAAAATAAATCACCCACTTTTTTTTCCGTTCCTCGAAAACTTTTTATTTTAATTAAGAAGCGTTTAATGAGGGGGCGGGCGATGACTAATTGTTTCCGATAAACCAACTTGCTATATAAACGGGGAAAGGAAAGGGGAAAGTTGAAATTTTACTGATAGTGCTAATATTTTTTTTAATAACATTTTTAAATTGGCAACGTCCCCGACAGAAAATCTCCTGTCGCATCCATCAGTGCTTATTCAATAGGCAAACCCTTCCAGCCGTAGACCAGCCGGATCAACCAGAAAGGACAAAACAATTTTATGATGTTGCAACTATTCCACGATTTTAAGACCCGTTGTGCCAGTTCATTTCATTTTTAAGTAAGACATCCCACGTTTAGTAATAATTTACTTTTTACAACTCGTGAAAGGGTACTTGAAGGGTACTTAAGGGGTTATTTTATTTTTTACCGCTCATAACCTTTAATAGATTTAAAGCTTCAAACGGGAAGTTTATTTTGTACAGCTCTTGAAAGGGTACTTCCATAAAGGATGTCTTAAATTTCAAGACGTTTATGACTCCAAACAGAATATGGTATTAACTCCATCTGAAGAAATGTCTTAAAATGGACGACAAGTAACGGCATTACTCGGACCAACATTACTACCACACTGGAATGAATCTCGAACCTAAGAACCAAGAATAAAGTATGAAGTGGGGGCCCCACATGCATTTAAATCCCCTTGTAACGGAATTAGTGAATTGAAACTTTTCGACCGAGCCCCCCTTCTCTCCTGAGTCTCCTCCTGCCTGGCAACTGTGGGCTACCCCGCTGCTGCAAGTAAGAGCAAATGGAGGGGCGTCGGGGGCGAAGCCGGCTGACCGGTGCCGCATTTATCGCGCGCCTCGTCCACATAAAGTCCGTGTGGCCAAGCGCGAATATGCGCGTTAATATGATGAGATGCGTGTCTATGGCCGCGCTTATTGTCGTCGTCGAATGGGGCGAATGGGATATAGCGGACAATGCCGCGAGCCATCTCCCCTCTCGCCTTCCATCCAACCCCCCCCCCCACCCCCACACACCCCCACTCCCGCAGATCCAGTCCGGTCCGATTCGGTCGGGTATGAGCCGCGACACCAGCGAAACCCATCCTCCAGTAACACTACGACTACGTTGACTGCAATCGACCCCGAATTGCCCTCTTCTTGAGACCCCCCCGTGTCCGGAGAAGCGAGCGGATGGAAAAGTAGATAGCAATTAGGACAATCAAAGCAGCACGGAATTGTCGCATCTGCCCTGTGGTGAGACTGTCCCAAGCTCGAGTCCCATCGCGGTCTCTCGTTTATTCGATCCCCTGGGTAATGGCGAAAATATGTCTCCTCGCCTATCATCATGTAATTGATATTTTTCTAAGAGTTGAATTTTTAGAAATGACTACGTGATCTTAAGTTGGATCCTAAATTTGTCAAATGCTTTCATTTGAGGTGCACATGTTGGCGTGAAATGTTCACCGTAGCCGCAAGAAAAGTGCCCCGGTAAGGCGTGGGTCTTGGGATGCTCGTGTGCTCCTGTTGAATTGGTAGCGTTGGGCAATTGAGATCAAGCAATGTCTACGAGTACGTGATCAAGCAGCGGTCAATTGGCGTCCACACGGTTTGAAATATGTCGAGGGAAAACTTCCGACAAAAATTCTTGTGAGTTTTAATTCCTAGTTAGCGCGCCTTGACGTCTTCCTCGTTTGGCTTCTGACGCAAAAATCAGGTTGGTCAGTTCCACTAAAAATGCTGTAAGGTGTAGACATTAAATTTCGGACGCAGGAAGCTGCCAAAGCAGAAGAAAAATACATGGAGATGTTATTTGCCCCCGACATTGGCAACCACCACAAGCATTGGTGCTATGCAGGTTTGCTGCTCTAATAAAGAGAATATTTTACAAAGGCAAGCGTTGGATGTGAATTGCATAAGTGAGTGAGATAGGGGGATGTTAATTTCGTTTGAAACGACTTATCTAAAAAAAACGAATTACATTATTTAAAAAAAAACATAACCACATAAAACCAGGAAGTGCAAGCACGGCGAACCAGAAAACAATAAGCTTGTGACGTAAAAACTGAAATTGTCAAGTTCGCGCTTAAACAATGCCCAAAAAAATAATCGACGAAATTACATAGTCGTACATCATAGGCACGGCAGTTCACAAATTCTCTACGGCTTAGATACAGGAGCACGGCCACGAAAATACATATATCAAATTTAATTACAAAATTGGCGCACGTAAATTCCACTCGCAAAACGTAAATAATACATGCCCTGTTAATAATTCACGCTGATGGTAGCGGAAACAAAACAATAAATAGCATGGCAAGTAATTTCTGCATCAATAATGAATCCGGGCGTGCGCGAGCTCGGAGGAAAACGGCGAATATGGGGCATACATATTTTCCAAAACCTAATAAAACAAATGGGCACACTGCAGACGCGAGTCTGTTGGATACTGGCGTTCCAGCAGAGATGAATTAACAAACTACGCAGCTGAATCCGAAAATTGATGTAGACGTTTGCCTTTCTTAACGGCGAGTCGAGTTTTTGGAACCGCGATTGGACTCGACGCTAGAGGGCTCTGTGGGGCAGTTTATAAGTCCTGCAGTCCGTCTCCTAATCCGAGTCTCTCGACAGTCAGACAACGACACACCCGATCGTGAACGCATGCGCAGTGACGCCAATTTCGGGGAGCAAATAAAAACAGTGTCACAAAATCCAAACCACGAAGAAAGACCGCAGGCAGAAAAAACTTGTATCAATTATTTCGACTGCGATCACAGAAATGGTCTATTCTCATTAGCTGAATCTCGCGAAAATTAAAAATGGGTTTTAATTAAACGTGTAAAAATACATCGCGACGTCACTTTCTCAGTGTTATACTCATAAGAAATGACGTCACTACTTCCAACAAGCGTTTTCGCAAACTTGTCAGCGTATCTTTATATTTTTTTGTTATTCAAAAGTGCGATAGTTTATTTTGATAATAGTAAACTACTCCGCACATGGTCATTGAATAATTGCGTTATAGACATAATTAAATATTCACATATGTACATTATACACCTGTACAGTACGCTTGACATGTACATGTACATGGGCACGGTAGAGCATGTTGTTCCGGGGCGCAGTGCATCCGTTATTTGCGCACCGACCTCTTGTTAAGGGAGGGCAACCCAGAGTCTATATTATCGCTGGGCAGCGTCGGGGCAACCAGCCAATCACCCGCGGCTAAACCTATTATGCGGCTAATCTTGCATTCGGGTAATTAGTAGAAATTGAAGACGACTCGGCATTGACCCCGACAAGAGGTCGATAGATGGAGGACCCGCTCTCATCAACCACATACATATATATATACACAGACGCATGCACGGGAACAGGAATGGCCGTATCGGGTGTATAGACACGCTCGACCAGCAGAAATGACGTGCCTCTTGCGCCAAATGAGTTGGATAGACTGACTGTGGTGGTACCTTGCCTCATACCTTCTGATGGTGCATTCCCCCGTTCAAGAATTGTGTGTCTCTTATGGTGAACAGCAAGCTCAAAACGTTAATCATTTTTTTACATTCATACAAAAATAAACAACTGAATAATGAATTGAATCTGAGGACATGCACTTCATCGCTCATTTTGTTCTACCTTTATTTTATTCGAAGTATCGGATGTAATCCGGTAGAAAAAGGATGCCAAAATTGTTTCAAATTTCGGAGACCCTTGCCAAAACTGAGTCTCAAGCATACTGGCCAATTCATTAATTTCATAGGACTATAAAGCTAAAATTAAAGTTTCTACTGTATATATATGTCTTTTACAAGTATATACGAGAAGCGGCCATTTTATTTATTTTTATATATTTTTTATGCGGCCATTTGCAGCGTATATTGTGGAATAATCCTGGGACGAAACCCAGTTCCAAACAGTGACGCAAGCAGTTTGCCGCGAGCGCTATTTCGAGAGACAATGTTTGCTCGTAAAAGTTACTGGGAACAATATGAGATGATGGCGAGACGAAAATAAAACGGGGGTCAACGGCAAAGTGCTCTACTTTGGGCCCCTTCCGCGCACACGATCAACACGGTACACTGCGGAACGCTATAATTATAGACGCTAGCAGATATTCAGATTCCTATATTGAACGATATTTGAATAATAAAAAAGAACAGCTGATCACGAAAAGTAGGCACCAACGCAATTTCGCAGAAAACACCGAGCCTAAATTACTGGATAAAGTCATAAAACAATGTTACTACTGTATACACACTAAAAATATATGAGACAAGGAAACAGCAACACATTCAACCCACTTTGTCCGCACTTCAGCAGCAATATCAACAATCCGTATTTGTTGCAATATTTACAATTATATTGTATATATACTCATATCATTTTGCAATTCATTTTGATTTGTCATGAAGCATTCAACCTGCATCCTTGCAACTAACAGATTCAAACATATACATTAAAGACATAAATAATAGAGAGAAAACGGAAGAAGTTGTATCAGAATATCGATATGTAATTGCCTGAGCACGATGATAGACACTACACAAATATTTACAGCGAATCAGTAAATGAATTATAATATTCTTAAATGATCTTATTTATTTATGCACACGATTTAATCAAGTCGTGTCCTACGTGTCGTAATTAATTCATTCAGCAATATGCACTCGCAACAAGACAATATTATCGTTTCGTCACGCCTTGAGAGAAACTACATCAATAGTATATAGAGTGTACTGAACATGCGCTTTCCAATATACAGAGAACAAAGCGGGTCTTGAGAGGGTTCAAAGCCCTGTTCTGTGATACACGGTGTTGTGGGTATACGTAGTCCTCTAGTCACACGCCGAGACGAGAAAAAAACTCACTGTCCATATATATGCGTAATCCGCTCATTATTTCATCTCGGGGGCCCCCGCTACGCGTCATTAATTCGCCATATTAAAACAAAATTATCTCGCCAGCGCATCAAATTGCTCCAAATGGTGACAAAATTACTGGAAATTCTATACAAAAGTCGAACCATGAACACGCTCGTCTCATGTATGTGTACAGCGCCTCTTTTTCTGTGTGGGATTATGGGGCGCGTCCACCAGGGCGGCAACAAGATAGGAGAGTTTCTCAAATCAGATGAAATCTGGAACACGGTGAGTTCGATGTAACAATAAATAAATCGAACACCATTCACCCATTCTACCATTTCGAGCTTCTCCCCCCACACGTCTGAGAGAAATTTGGTTTCCAATTACGGCCTTGTTCAAAAATTAACAGGGTGACTATTCTTGACAACTGTAAACTAAAATCTACTGTATACCTAGCCAGTCGCACCAACTAAAGAATAAGTCTCTCAAAAAATTGAGTATCAATAAATTAAAGTAAGGCCAGAAGAGGGCCGCATCTACTATTGCCCAGGGCGCAGTGCAAATCTAATAAAAAGCGTGGAAGACTCTCCCGCCTGCACGCACAAGATACACTGTTCGGTTTTCAACCCCAACCCCAGCACTAATAATAATATATTATGTGAGAAAAAACGTATTGTGTATGCGGGAGGCGAGGGAAGGGAAAGTCAAGGATCGGGGGGAAGCAAAGGAAGGGGAGGGAACACGAAAAGCTGCGACCAAAAAAAAACAATAACGAGAATTTCAAGCGCATCTAGTCACAACCACAACAACACTTGAGCGGTAAAGAAGGCGCACAGGATGCTTCACATAAAAATAATATTTCGCGAAAATAATTTTTTTTTTAATCTAGTCAAACTGAGGCGAATCCCAAAAGTTCTAACACTCGAGGCAACTCGACGAAAGTCTTGATGACACCGGCATTACCATTTTTAATTTCAAAACGACACCGAGATCGAGAAAAAATTCTCTCCCATTGCCTTACTCAAGCTTTATTGCCTTACCTCTTTCAAGTTTGCATTTAACACTTAGAGAACGAAACAGAACCGACTTACACATTTTTTCCCCAGAAGAGACCACCACTTTGGAAATAGTCTTAAATGATTACTTTACTTGGATACCGTCAAATTCAACCTAGGCTACATTCAATTTTTAAAACAAGCTGATCATCATTCCAATAAAAATAAAAATAAAATCCGAAATTGTCATCCAGTAAAAGAGGCCATCCAAAGAGACCATCTTCATCACGAGTACAGAGTTCAGTCCGGAAAGAGCCATTAGCCGGCCGCTGCACCAGGAGAATGTCGGTTCGCCGAAGTGGATGACGGGGGTGGGGTGGGGGAGGAAGTGCTATTCAAAAGCGCAATATGTCAAGCAGGCCTTGCCGTGCTTCCACCCACACCACATATGTCAAATTCCCGTCGACAGACAGACAAGACAGGCATGGGCAGCGGTGCGTCCAGCCGATTACGGCACCCCGCACCACCTAACGTGGCGTTCGTGCTCGCTGAGTGGCAGGCCCAAGACAAATGGCCGTGTAGCCACCAAACATCCGAAGAATTAAAACACCTAGACGCAGCCACCCATACGATTGGCGTGTGCAAAAAGCTTTCGCACAGATGTTGGTGACGTGATGTCAGTCCTAAGGCACCCCGAGAACTGTAGTTTATCAGTCTTTCCACTTGAGGTGCGTTACTAGCTCTGATGCAACATCGCGCAGCAACCAACGCCAACTCAAAAGGAGGGAGAACCCTCAAAGTCGACATTTAATTTCAATGCGAACTAAGACATTTATCCAATGACGAGGTGAAACTGAGTTTGCTCGGACCAAACATTCACGGCTCATCCAGCAAAAGCGGCTGAAAAAGACTATTCGGTCTCGGCGACTATTCGAAGCGAAAAAGATACGATTACTCTGTACTCAGAGTGCTTTTTTTCGAACTTACAAACCAGATTTTCTTCCGATCGTCTTAATTCTAAGTTCGTGACTAATATGGGATTACGAATTGAGTCTAAAGTCAAAATAATGTTTTCGTTTCGGCCACATCGGCTTTCTGATTTAGTTGTGCATGGCATTCGGCAAGGCCATTTTAATCTTAGCAACGAGCCGCGTAGGAAAAAAGAAAATTAAATTCTGCGACCGGCAATTTGGAGACAACAGAACTATACCGGCTACGAAAGTTCAAAAATCCCATATCCGCAGAACAAGGCTTTGGCAATTTCCAACCAAATCAGGACCCCTCTCCCCCAAAGTCCAACGATGTGGTTCTCGAACTTTCAGCATTCGGTTCGACCATCGTAAAAGGCAAACGTCTAAATTACACAGCTCTATACTGTGTTACTGCGTTAAAGCTTTCACAAGAAATGTCAATTACAATTTTATTCCACAACCAGTGGGATTCAGACTGCTGTTCCATGTTGTTGGCCGTATGGTTAATAATAAAAGAGAGATAATTATTAAAGAGAGATAGTTTGATATCATATATATATTTTGCGATTGAAGCCATAATAACGTTACGCCCTAATTGCTTGAAATTCGTGGAGGGGAATTCCTCACTTTTTCTTAGATATTATTTTCTTAAATTAAACTGATCTAAAGCTGAAATGAAAATAGCGCAACAGTTCCACTCGAATTTTGGCCATACACAGACGATGGCATCGCCACCTAGTGACAGCGGCGAGACGTACGTCCCCAGTAGGCGAACCCCCGGTCCACCTACATGTATAATGCGGATTAGAAGCACGTATTCGGCGCGCGCGGTCATCACGGCGGTGCTGGCGGAGCATGGCGACCAGCGGAACGTATTTTTCGAAACGAGCATATAATACCGTATATACGTGGCCCAGGAGAACACCACCCTCGACCTGCGGCTGGCCGGATACGTGGAACGAAGCGATCGGCCGCCGGCATGTTCGGAGTCTGCGGTCGCCCCCGCCCGCCGCACCACTCACTCTCCGCCCACCATCCATCCCGCCTTCACTCTCCCCTATATACACGATCTGGCGGATCCACGCGCGCCTGCGCACACAATAAAACAAATTGCTATTTCTCGTTCGATACAATTTTCTTCCCAATATATTCCTTTACCTCGACCACTACCATGCACCACCACCCCCGCAACAGTCAGTCGTCTCCTCCACCACCTCCAACCGCGTCCTGGATCGCCTTCCTCCTGTCCTCCCGCTCGGTCGTCTCTCCACCGGCTAGCTCCAAAGACATGTACGACTAAAACATGCATTAACAGTCGAGCTGTTATTCCCGTGATCGCGGGTTCGATTCTCGACCGAGAGACCTCTGGAATTTTTCGGGCGAGAGAAATTCCTACGCACGCCTTCCTTCGGAATGGAAGTAAAGCCGTGGGACCCGTGCCTGTAAGAATTCGAACTGTTTTGAAATAAAAGATCTCAGTTCTCAGAGCAGAATATCAGAACTAACTGTCTCCAGATAGAAAAATATTCTCGTCTTTTAAATGTTGCTCACACTGCCGCACTCGTAAAAAACCTTACCGTAAACCGAAACATTATCGAGTGTGATTCTGATGTCACAGCCAAGCAAACCGAATATTCATCTTCCGATCTCATGGGTTCAGGAAGTCAATCGGAAAGTGGATGGCATCTATCCATCCATATCTTCGGTGGGCTCTCAGACGGGCTATCGAGCGCGAAGCAACGTGAAAACATTTCGTGTTCTTTTTTCGTTCGGGCGTCTTTCAATACTGTAGCCCCATCGTCAAACCGACCGCCAACATCCAATCGAATTGGATGACCTCCCGGCGCTACTCATTCACCCTGTACCTTTTTTCTTATAACTCACCACGCACACACTCCTCCCCCCCCCCCTCCTCCCTCTCCCCACACAACACACGACCATCAACCATCTTTTTCTTCGTAACCCGTTCGCCCCTCTCTCCCTCACCATCCACCATTTCCCCACCTTACTCACTATTCTGTCAACTCCAAATAGAAAATAAAATCTCCGCGGTCAACATTATTTCGGGCGATTTTCTTTTATTCGCAAAGACGGTCGACCAAACAATACAAGCGCCACCAGTGGCGGGACACTCCCCCGATGCTTCGATGAGGATTAATAAATAAAAAACCAGTGCCGGGGGCAGACCCCAAATTCCACTTTGAAGGGAACGGAAATTAAGTTAAACAAACAAAAAAAAAATCGCACGGTTTAGCTCATTAAAAGTATTAGACGTGTGAAAGAATAGAAAAAACTTCGCGCATATATTTTTTATTAATTAATTCACTATAGTGTAATATCCCTACAGGATTCTCTGTACCCCTCTTGGTGCTTAGGCACTATGGTGAGGGACACGTTTTCACCAGAACCCCGGAATTAAAATATTCGAGAGCCCGCGCCGGGAATCGAACCCGGGATCGCAGAGCCACAGTCAGTCGCAATACCGACTGGGTTACGTACGACAAGTCGCACGAAGTATGATCCATACAGATTGGAAAATTAGCATTTTTTTACGGGAAAGTAATCGCCAAAAAGTATGGGGTGGAACGAAATTGTCTTTTCTTGCCCGGGGCGCCAAAAAGATTAGTTACGGCCCCAGCAGACATCAACAACACACGTCAGATCCAGCACAACTACAATGCCCAATGGACCGCCGCCGCGAGGCCAACACTGTTGCCACGTTCCAGGGCTTCGGCGAGAGGGACATCGCGTGGTCAATTGGAAGACATGATGGTCAATGGAATTTTTTAATTGAATGAGGAATCCAGATAAGACGAACGACTGACAAACGTTCCCATAAGAAATGCATTTTTTTAATGGATCCTGCCGGTAACGATGCCATCAAATTCCTTTGCAGACAACATCTCAAAAAAACGTCTTCAGAATATAAAGCTGCGCTTGCTCAAACCACAACCAATTGTGGTGTCGAACACGATGACTCAATCATTTTATGTCGATAAATTTATAATTTAAGAATGAATGTCCCATTACTTAAAGCTGATTTTTCTCGTAATCTAAAGGAGTTTATTAAGGCGCTCATTATTCTTTTTGATATAAAAAATAAAAGATGAAGGATCTTCTTGAACCTTTTATAGAGTATATTTGACAAATTCAGTACTTTACGCGATTGCGACAATCGACAAAGATAAAACTCCGACAATTTAATGACGTTTCTCTTTTTTCCTACTCGTCCACCAACTCGTTCATATGTCCCGCTTCGGGACTTGTAAAGAGAGCTGGCAACAGCCGGTCGAGGACCACAACTCTGGTCCAACCACGCCACCAACAGACTCCATCGAACGCCGCAAGACGTCGGTGACGCCCAGCGAGCGAAGAAGAGTTCTCGAGACGCGCCTCCCCATCGAGGATCGAGTATTGGTGGCCAACGAGCTGTCCAGAGTACTCATCGTTTGCCCCAAAAAAAAAAATCAACGGCTTACAACTCACTCCAGTACCGTACTCTCTCAGACTAGTGGCGCTCCCTGGCTAATCCAGTTTCTATTGAAACGCGGATACAAGATTCGCCATATTGTTTGGTCGTCACGTTGGAATGGCATCTGGCTTCTACAGAGCCTACCCAATTCGCTACGACGGACCCGCGCCCGTTCCCCCGAAAAACTCCTAGCAGACGTCATGCTCGGAGTCACTCCGGGTCCGACAGCCGGTGAAAAGCAGAAAGGACCAGACCGGACAATACCTAATCACAATACGAGTGAAATGAGGCAATTTA
Source organism: Mycogona germanica (assembly GCA_034698785.1). NCBI lineage: Eukaryota > Metazoa > Arthropoda > Diplopoda > Chordeumatida > Chordeumatidae > Mycogona > Mycogona germanica. Next base: position 8,635 of record JAQGBY010002604.1, on the reverse strand, counting down.
TTGGTGGTCGGTGGGGGAGGGAAAGAACGTCGTCTCAGAATAGAAAAAAATAGAGAATATATATATGTAGGAATTCAATGGAAAAAGTCTGACGTACGCATTTTTTGGAGATCCAAAAAAAATTTTTTTTTTGCTGCATTGATGCGTGCAGAGCAAACACATTGCGGTCACATTTCGCCGATTCGCAATGGATATATCCTCGTGAGACCACTGTAGACATCCGGTCACTTATGATGACGTCATGTCCAGCAATGTAAAGTCTCCCGGCCAAATCTCACCAGAATTCGTAAAGGAAAAGCGCTTTATTTGTGTTAATGTTGAGTGCTGATGGTACATAGATTTCTTTACGCTTATTCGTTCGTTTTCAATTTTCTATTCAACTCCGCACACAAATATTCAGTCTCGTAGCAAAAATAAGATGCTCGCGTTACAGGCAAGCTGTGATTGCTAATTTAGAAGGGGCAGCAATAAGCAAGCCATGCTCTCCGACTTAACATTTACAAATAAAAATATGAGTTTAAGAGGCATGGGCTCTGCAGTGAAAAGATGCCCATCATAGGTATAATTGAAAGGTCATTAGCCAATAAAACACAAAAACGAAAATGCTCATTAAAAATCGTCGAATTGGAACGATGTTAATGGTCGAGATCGCGAAAATACACGAATATATCCGGTTCGGCGACTTCTATGATCATCTTCGTCTTGTGTGTTTTATTTGCTCGTGAATTTTCAATTTACAAGCAAGTCTACAGTGTTTATTAATTACCTGGATCCTGACGGATTGACAAGCCTACTCTGGGAAACCATGCAAGCAACTCGGTCAATTAATATCTCAGAAAATTAACTTCCAACTCAAAAGGAGATTCATACAACAAAATCACAATCCAATTTTTGGTGATTTCTCTCTCGCCCGTAAAACTGCTGCTGCCAGCGGGTCACTGTTGGCGTTGGTAACGCACCATCTTCATTCCAAGACGTTGACAGGAAGAGTTCACAGGAGTGTGCAATCGCCTCTCCATTCGAGAACGCGCACAAAAAAATTAGGGGTTTAAAAAATGCATTTCGCCGAACTCACGATGTTACCTAAAGAGCAAATATTTGACTGCATCGGCCACTTATCAAGAAGATAAATAAAATATCTCAAATAGAAAGAGGGGCAGAAAAATAAAGTAGTTCCATCTATTTGTTATAGTATCAACAACTTATTTTATTTATTTAGAATTGAATGACTCGCTGGACGCGAACTCAGGGTGAACGGCTACAAGATCGCTTAAACAAAGTCAAACAAAAATTAGGCTTTGTATATTATTTTATTTATATAAAACCGGCAAAACCGGAAAGTCGAAGAAAATGTACGTCCAACATTTTTCGTGGGTGTACTATTTGAAATTTTATTATTTCTACCGGTGAGTATTTACAGACAATTATGTTTAAACATCAAGAACCAGTAATGCTAAAAAAAATTGCAATAATGAAGGGGTTTGACAGGACATCTGTGGGATAGTAAATCGGAAATGGTGAATTCGGGACATCACCAAATGAAAGCACCTAATTAAATAATAGTAAAATATTATTATAAAAACGAGTTCGCCACTTGGTTCGTCTTTCATTCTGTACTGTCCCGAATTCAACATTTCCAATTTTAAAGAAATGTGTCTCAGTCGTTTCACACGATATCTCACATCCAAGTTAGTGGCCATCATGTAAACCAACATACGCCAAGAGAATGAGTGACCAGTGCGCGGATCTGCAGTTCAAACAACTTGGGGACTTGCTTAATCCGTACGTACCTACTTTATTACACCAGCGAAACGGGGCATTCGGTCATTTGGCCTGTATCCAATGCACGTACGGCCAAGAGCTGGAGTGGACACGAGCAATAAACGATTTCGAGGGCATTGTTCCCTTGACCATGGATCTGGCCACCAATTAAAGTTGATAACTAGTTGCCAACGAGATTACACTAGTAATATCGATTCACAAATTCAGACCGTAAAGCATTTTCAAGCTGCCGTGTCACGATGACACGGACTTTTGAACTTTAAATAAATTTCAGATCTGAAATGTTAAATTGCATAAATATAATATAGAATGACTAAATAGAATGTTTAAAGATAAATAAAGAATACATTGACATCGATGAGCAATGAATATTGGGTTTGCTATTGTCGAGTATATTTTTTATCTTACTTTTTTTACGATTCGTATCGAATGTCCTTCATAGGTTTGACAAATACCACTGGCTATCGTTAGGTGCGTTACTGTTCTGCAAGAACAGCGGTCCAGTTTTCAGTTTCCCGGTTCCGAACACCATTTGAGAGAAATCGGGCGGCAGTTTGTACGCAACTATTGATTACCTATAGACCTGCAGGCCTATATAATGGTGTAACGGCACTAAGCAATATCACGCGTCAAGGAAGTAAATGTTTTATAGCTGCAGGGGGAAAACATATCTGGAGATAGAGAAAAAATCCAGATTCCACCGAACATAGAAGAAAAAAATCTTTTCTTCCTCCATTCCCTCCATATTCCTGCGAGTACAATAATTTCACATTTTTGCGATTTCAATTTTTTCCCCCTTCTATTTCTTGAAGGATGTGGAAAACGATCAACGGTTCCCAAACCTATTTACACCATTACAGCCCTCCAACCGAGCGAATAAATAGTGAATCTTTCATTTCAGAATACTAGAGTGAATTACTTAAACTGCTAAATAATGAAAAATAAAATATATTTAACTGTTCAAAGGCTCATTAACGGATCTCGCTCAGAATCAAGCGAATGGAACAGTCAAGTCACAATAGAATCTCTTCATATCAAACGCATTGTTTTTATTGTTGGTATCTCTTAAGATAAAATCAAAAGAGAAACTATTTGTGTCTGGGAACATTTTGTTCGATCACTATTGGACACATTGTCTAGCGATAACACTTTTCAGGATGCGCTTCTGAACTCCATGACAACCCGATGTCGACGCGAACGACGAGATCGGCCCACAAAGTTCGAGACACACTGTCGTCGATGACATAGAAGTACGCAGAAAAATCGAATATTGAGCGAGGGCGGCTCTTGCACGGTCGGTCCGCAGAGGGGTGGCAAAGTGTGCGGGGAGAAAACGAGAGGAGAGAGAGAGGATGATGCTCGGGTGCTCGCGACCGAGATACCCGAACCCGAAGAAAACGAATGTTTAAATTCCATTAAATACGATCTCGCTCAAATGTGCAATGCATATAACCGATTTCCACGGGCGGCGGGCGAGGAGAGGTCTGCACGACCATCTGGGCAGTGAAACCGCCGCCCCCGGTGGTGATGGTGTGTGTGTGGTGGGGGGGAAATAGATAGCGAGAATGGAAGGTAGATATGGTGATGCGGGAGTGGGGGTGGGATAATCGAGGAGGAGGGGGGCGAAGAGAAACATTATATCAACACCGATGTAACGTAACTGCATTGAACAGGTTCGTCCATCGGCTCGACGCGGCAACAAAATACGAACGTTGAACGCCACGGTTCACGTCCATCGACGAGACGACAGAGCGACAACACTGCCACCTGGTTAAACGAATGAAACGCAAGCGCAGGTGAAGAGAAGAGCAACACGTGGGCAACCTGCGGCCCAATTCGGTGCTTCTCCGAAAGCGTATAAATCAGTACGTCACCGAACGAGAAACTAAAACTCTCTTTCTCTTGAAGCGTTTCCAACATCAAATGTTTTCGGAAACGCGCAAAACAATAATTCTTCAGTGATTTTTCGTCAATAAAAAATACACATCTAATTTTTCTAGGAATATATTACATAGTTCGACCCAAAAAAGTGTAAGCACAATTTATCTGCCACACCACTTTAGCCGATCGCAAACAACAGGGATCCAAAAATCACTAATCAATCATGAGTAAAATAGTATCTCAGGACAATTCGTATGATTTTTCTAAATAAACTGAAACCACTGAACTTACGAGTTTGTAAATAAATGTACTTGTGCAGTAGTGGTTAGCTCTTCGGATCCATTTTGTATCGGATTTAACAAGAAAGGTCTCAGGAGGACATGGACATGTGACACAGCGTTTGCGGGCCATTCAAGAGCTGTCACACCAAAAAGGGGCTGCATGCAAATAAACAGCACTTTGCCAACGCCGATAGCAAAAGCGTATGGGAGGGAATGCGAATATGCGATGAAGTTGGGGGGGAGGGGGCATAAAACCACTATAGGCCAGGGTGTTAAGGGCGCGCATAGAATGGGCTATAGGTGACGTTAGGTGGGGAGGGAAGCGAGCAGCGACGTCGGCCGAAGGCGAATTAATTCCGCTAAGCCTAAAATGTAGGACTAATAGAATTCCATAAAACGGCAGGAGCCGAGCGTGATATGGGAAGGCGAGAGAGAGAGAGAGAGAGAGAGAGAGAGCGGCTTTGGCCACCCGGTACACGTCACTTCCGGGTCAGCGGGACGAACCGGATGTCCGGGTCTGACCACCACAACCCGATCGCATCCGGAGCGCGACTATTCCCCATCCGACCTTTTGACCCTTTCACGACAATGCTGACAGGGATTCCACCGCAGAGGCTAAAATGGTGGACTAAAATTGGAGAACCAATGTGAGTATTTCGTACGGAAAAAATCACAGTAAAACAGCAAAACAAATTGTAGCATTGGTTGTGTTATAAAATAAAAACAATGTGCGATTTGCTTTTAAAAGTGGTTCCTAAAAAAAACTGAACGCACACTTTATTGTGCCATTTATGATCAATTTTTAGTATTTCTCTAAATCTAAGAAAGCGGGTGCGGGTTACGCAATTCCATAAGGACTGCACCATCTCTCAACGCGTAAACTGATACCGTTTATGGCAAGGAAACGACATATTGCTTAAGTTATGTGCCGCAAAACACACGTCTCAGACTCTCCCGACATGTATTGAGTGAGAGCATCTCCCCATCTCGCTCTCCATGTACGCAGGGAAAACTCGCACTTAAAATATATAATTTCTTTCCATTTGCCTCGGAGAGCCATTTGGCCACCGAGCCCGAGGGTAGGGGGTGGGGCTGCTGGAGAAAGGATGGCGCGAAAAATAAGTGCAGATGGGAACTGTATACTGGGAGGGCGAGAAAATATAGGCGTGATATATTCCTCTCCTGAACGTCGGCACAGTGGCAGCGGGAGCTTTATGGTTATTGCTTATTACGGCATCGGCCTAAAAAAAAAATATTCTCAGAAATTTGAAAAACACGTTTAAGTCGCGATTCACAATTATCGTCGTCACCCTCGTTGATTCTGCTGTCTTATTTTTTTCTCTTTGCGTGCATCTCTCTCGCTCTCTCTCAATCAAAGAAATTAGACCGTAGAAGGCGTACACCGTCGACTTGACTCATGGACAACTGTCGACAACTAAGGTCGCCACAAGCATTTTGAACAAATGAAGAAACCATGTACATGTATGTAAACCATGTAAACGTAATCCATGATCTTGGCTGTAAAGATACGAATTGGCTGTTTGCATCACATCTTGTGGTGACCTATGATTCTCTGACGACTGAAACAATCAATAAAATGGGGATTGTGCCGGGCAATAAAAAAGGGGACAGACCGGACGATAAAGACGAACGAGAGTTGGCGATAACTCTTCTAATATAATAATAGTAAACTATTATTTAAAATGAAAAAATTAAACTAGAAAACCGTGGGAACTGACGCTACAGATAAGACGATGACGATTCACATCTAACAAATTTACCACATCCTTAATATTTATAATTACCCAAGGTAGACAGTACCGGTTTCACGCACACCACAGCGATCATCAGATGTCCTTTGGATGATGAAAAATAAATAAAATTTGAAAAATTTGAAAATAAAACTAGAGCATCTGGGACTTGAGCGCACGCACTGGTATGTGCGACCGTTTAATGATAGTCGCAATTTATTTTTTATCATTCAAAAGATTTTTTATCATTTTAAGATGTTCAATCAACGGTGAACCTCCTTAACAAACATTTTAAATGTGGTCGTCGGCTCTCAACGCAAATGGCAGTGTCGCGTCTACCATCTCCACCTCGTTGATCCGAATCTTTCCTCAAAGAAAAGAGATATTACTCCTCCCTATAGCAGCAAGGCACTCTCTTTCAGCACACAAACAGCGGGCGGAATTAAAAGAACGTTCTTCTTCGGAAGCTCTTAAGCAAATCGGATATCTTGCGATGAAAATTTGAAGAATCCACCAGTGGATCCCAAACTCTAGTGGCTTACCATGCTCATAACATTGGTCACAACAACGCTTCGCCCTAATATCATTTCTGGAGACTAGTTAGTAATTTTGATTCACAAAAGATTTCAGACGTTAAGAGTACATGTTCCTTCGTTTTTCTTTTTCTATGAATGGGGCCCCCCATCTCTTTGGGCGGCAAGACAGTTAACAAGTCAGACAAAACAGCACTTTTTATTGCTAGCTGCAAGAAGTTAAATTACTCGAGAGTTTTATTTTCCTATTCGCAACAAGGACATACAAATAATTAATAATGTTTGGTTAGAAGCGAGGAAATGTTTTCCCCAACTGCCGCGCATGAAATACTTGGGGGAGTACGGCCTCACCCAGTTCATACGAGTCACGCAAAATTGCTCGCGTTTGAGCTTTTTTGACTCCACCGAACGGGAAGCACACGTACGAGGATATTATATTTAATCGACACTCAATTTTGGCGCATTTCGCTTTTTTTCTTTCTTAAATTCCCTAGCTCTCTCTCTCTTTTCTCTCCGGATCTGCGTACGGAGGGCGTTTTATATGCACACGTCCACGAATCCACGATAGATTTGCCGCCCATCGCCCCATTACCGATGACAGAGAAAACCAAACTTTTATTTTCAGATTCACGTAATCCGGAAAAATGTTCTTTAAATTGTCGCAATTCGAGGCCAGATCGTTTGAGTCCGCATTCGTAAGAATCCGAATCAATACAAAAAAATTTAACGGGTTAACAATAGATGATGTTTTCGTTGACAGACAATTCGTTAAACGTTTGGAAAGAAAACTGATTCTAGCGCATTCGCGTCCTTAAAAATCCATTTGAAATTCCTTTTTCAGATGGGGAATATCATACAAACGTCCTAACAAATATTTCTCAGTTGTAACTCTAGTTTTTCCTAATTGTTATGGCATTGCGACAATTTTGACACATTTATTTGTAGAGCAGGCCTTTCACGCTCAATTATCATGTATCCTATAAAATTTAACTAACGAACATAACACGTTTTGCTCTACAGAAACGTCATTTTGTTTTGGTCAAAACAAAATGACATTTGCATGAAACACGAAATGGTCTTGGTGTAAATTGGGGGGCCTCGAAAGACGATTAAATTGACCGTTAATATTAGGGTGGCAGCAAGTACACTGTATAACATGTGTAGCAAATGTAAGGCATGCGCTTTAGTCGATTGACCCAACCCGCACACACACACACACACGGTCAGTCAACAAAAACAACACAGGTGCAACAGTAAGTTTCCCCGCTGCGAGCCAGGGTCACGTCGCGCCCACTCCAACCATGCACCAGTGCCAGGGGGATAAGAGGCGGGAGATAAGCCGACGCAACCAGCCAAAGAAATGGGAGATTAGAAATCGCAACGATCACTCCTAACACCGCGTTAACGAATGGCACAACAAAAAATAAGACCCTAAGATCGAATTCCGGCTACACTATCGGCAAACATCCAAACCTTCTCCATGGAGCCTTACATCTCCTTGACCCAAACCCACCACCACCACCACCACCACCACCTGTGTGTGTTCACCGCTTTCGACAGGCACGACCACACCACACAAACAACAAGATCGGCAAAACTAGTTAGCAAAAAAAAACAGCTAAGTGGAAACACAAAAAGGCCGGTCGCCCTTGAAATGGCAACGACAAAAAAAGAAATAGAAATAAAAATACGCGACAGAAATCAGTCGCAATCCTCACGGAAGACGACGTTGAGAATGGGGGGGAAAAATAGTAAGTGTAGGTTTCGACGAAAACCTGAATGGATGAACTCTGTTCTACACGCTTACCACATTCGTGGTCAACACGCATTGCATCACCCGGATAGGAAATAGACAAGAGGATAAAGCAGAAAACCCCCAATCTTCAGATTTTTATTGCATAGAAAACAACTTCGCTTCTTTTCCCATCCCCACCCCGACTGTCAAAACACTTTTCTATTACAAGCTAAACAATATAAAAATGAGCTGACAATAAAAATCCGAGAAACAATAATTTCAGTCACGCAGAGAGCCTCTCAGAAATAAAAGTCAAAAATAGGCACCACGAACTTGGGGCGAAAGATAAGCCGGCAATAAGCGCCATCCAGTGATCACCCGAGGTGGTCATAGCTACCTGGATTAATATTTCGAAACGAAGGTACGCTGGTAATGAAAGATAATGTATGGATAATGCAGTCCAGCAGTAGGATAAGTTGTTCTTCATTTGGCGTTTATGAACGGGGTAGGAATTTTCAGTTGCCACCCTTGCTGACTGCTGATTTAGAAAGAAAAGAATAAGAAAAAACAAGTTCTTGGGCGAGTTCCTGGCTCGTGTGGCTTGACACGTTCTCTCTCACGACAGGGTTCGACGTACAATGTAACGCATTAACTATGTAGAAGTTAGAATAC
>JAQGBY010002603.1:0-22275 GCA_034698785.1 Mycogona germanica | reverse complement strand
GTAAATTTAAACAATTCATTTTTTATTTCATTGGTGGTTACTGTAAACCCAGGCAAAGCCGGGAACCCCTCTTGTATTATTATAAGGGCGAGAACGCCACTCGGTTCGTATTTTCATGCGGTGCTGTCCCAAATCCACCATTTCTAAATATTATCCCTCAGACGATTTATAAATCTTTCTCATTATGCTAGTAGTATGCTAAATTTTCGCTTTAGCGAAATAGAAAAAGCACGACACAATAATCGCCACTTTTTTGTTTCAATCTAGCGAAATTTTTGCTTATGATAGTGGCACCAAAAGCGCACTCAATTGACGAAATACCTTTCAATTGTTTTACATACACTTAGTATTTAAAGCGAAACAGTACTTGAAGTAGTCTAATGATTTTGAGCAATGCTGGGTAATTTGGGTAGTGACTTGCATAGTCGTTTTATGAAAACTATTCCATGAAAATAAATATAAAGTGCCTGATAAAATAAGTGGAATTGTTAAAATTGAGCATAAATGTCGGTTATGGTTTGCCAAGCACACAAGCACTAAATGCACACTTTACTTGCGAAATAACTTTAAATTATTTTTATGCACTTGCGCTCGTCATGAATTGGACGAAAGACGACTTAGCCTAATAATTATAACTAAATAAAGTTAAGCTCCATGTGGACAATAACCTGATACTTATTAATGTAGTTCATTAGTGTTAATTCATGTATCGATAGTAAACGTGTCTCCCCCATAATCATGTTATGCACGAGCGTATATTGTGCCTTGAGCTGAATTAATCACAAATATCATCTATAGCTAAAGCGTACAAATAGCTAGTCCGCGTTTTCCGTCGTAACCAACGTCAACGTTAAACTAAAAGATTCAGTTTCGAGCATGGAATGGGTGTTCTACGCTTCGTCGATCTTCCATCCTCAACGCCTGAGGCAAACACATACTCGACTGAGTAAATCTCGCTGTCACTGCGATGTCACGAATCTTCTCCAATCGTTTTGCCTGCGAGAGACTAATGTGCGCCCGCGTCCCCTCCCCGCGTCTATCAGACGTCCGGCGCTTGTCCGATCCAAGACGTGTGTTCGCGCACCATTATCGCTCGAGTAACCACGTTACTCGTTAAAAAAATACGAAAGTGTCGCCAGACTCAATCGAATATGAGTACTTACCGCTCGAAGCAGATAGACATATTTTAGACAGGTTGACCCAATCTCTATGGTTGTCATATCAATTGTGACCCACCTTTAAAAAAAATGGAGACGTGATCGAATTTATAACTCCATGCTTCTTCAGACCCCGATATTAAATATGTGGGCGTATGAGCTTGACTAAGAGGGGCGGGGGTTCTCGTATTGCACTTATACATGTAATTAAGTATGCTTTACAAATAACGGAAATCAGTAAACTGAAATCAATAAACTTAAAAATTGAAATTTTTCTACGCACTTTTGCCTTCTAATATTAATATATTAAGCAAAAGGCGATCCAATATCATATGCATCAACATATCAATTTAAATGTCGTCTCGACGTAAGGTACGCAGTTGTTGTACTGTAAGATATGACATTTAAAAATACAAATTATTTAATCAAATTTAAATTTAGAGAGGAGATTTCCTGGTTGATTTTCAGTTTTATTGATATTTATTGTTCAACATTTCTGACCATTCGATTTGATCTTCAATATGTTTGAATGATGAAAATCGAAAAGCAATATTCAAATAAGGGAAAGGAACTGGAATTTTGTATGCCATATTTATTTGCTACCACCTGCGGTGTGTGTATAGAATATCGAATTGAAATAGAAAAATTTAGTGAAGAGTCAAATATCTTGGTTCGTGTCACTCTATTGGTCGATTGCTCATAAGATCAATCCCATATTTCAAGCTTTGATCTTCGGGCTCGTAAATCCGGTGACCAAGACTGACCCCGAGTGGGTTCACTCGTACCTCATTCCCCGCCTGTATACAGTATATTGAACATAGGGCAACGCGTGAGCGGCTCATCATATCTTCCGCTCAAGAGTCCATCGCAAAACGAGATACAAGTGCGGCAGCAGTAGCCACAGCAGCGGGTGGCCGGAGCACTCGTCGCCGCCAAATGTCAGCCCGGGCGTCCCCATTTAGTAGCTCCCGCTCGCTCGCCGTGTCCCAGTGTCGCCTGGGTGAAGTTGTGTTGGTCGGAATCGCCGCCGCCTCCTGCGTCCCACAATATGTGACACGACCAGATGTATTGCATCAAGTCCAGGGGTAATTCAAAGTGACAACCGAATTCTGGCCCTCGGTCGCTCGAAACGGCCGAGCGCGGCCGGGATTATGCACGGTTAACAAGTGCTTCAGCCAGGCCATTCGCGGAGCATAAAAATGTATTATGAATGCCGCGGCTCAAAATTACATTGGCGGCGCGTCTGGTCCAGTGTTCTTCACGAGACCCTGTGGTCAATAATGTCCATGAATCAAAAGTGAGAGATACAACCGTTTCGCGAATATTTCTTAAATATACAATCACACTAATCCGCGTTTATGGTTTAACTGGACTTTTTACTTACGTTGTTTCGAAAATTAAACGTAAGGAAAGTTCCTATATAACACCTAGGACTTCAATGGTTTATACAGGATTTAGCCATTAGGGTCATTTAGGAACGAAGCTGATCTCTTAACACTACTCGTAGTGAGTCAGCAAGAAAAGCATATATGACGTATGATTATTAACGTTGTTCTCAGCAACAAACAATGTCGCGGATCAAATCTGCGTCTGTTAATTAAAATACCCTGACATGTGACAGTAAATAGAGACTGAGAAATTGGTTCAACGAATTGGATATTCACAGTAAATGGAAGTAACGACTTTCAGAAATCCAAAATTTCATTTGATATTTTGTGATTCCTGCGAAATTTTAACTCATTGCATTGTTGCAATGAATTCCGGTTTTGACACATTTTTTACATTGTGTGTAAATTTATGAGAACAATTCAAAATACAACGAGTGATACTGTATAATTATTTACTGGATGGAATGATGGGAGTAATATCAACAATTTAATCAAAGGTTTCAAAATAAACGCTTATGAGTTCAGGCTAAGATCTCAGTAGGATAGGTGGTTGCATGGGGCGGGGGGGGCGGTGGCTAGGGCTACAAAAGTAACCGCGAACCACGTATACACATACGCGTTGCCTATCACTCGGGCGTAAGGCGTAAAGCTCTTCAACGCATCTGCTAAATTCCAATCGATTTCAGCTTCTTCAGAATGGAGCACCGCCGAGCTGACCGACCATCGTCTCGTGCCTCTCGCTCCATGCGCCTCGCACCCCTTTACTGGACATTGATACCCGGGCTCGATGGTCAAAAACACGCGTACAATCTCGACGGGGTCCGACCGAAGTGCCAGCGGATCAGTTTGTTTAATGGTTATTGGACATGCATTCTATCGCCTCTCGCCATTCGGCAACACTCAATTGAACGTGCCGCCCGAGCTAGAAAACTGTCGGAGACTGGACCTGGCCATGCCCATGACCAGACCATGCATATAGTCATTACTTTACATCTGATTTTTTTTATTTTTCTGTTTGGAAAAATATATGTTATGACATTATTGTCTCGAATGACAGTTTGCTGGACAAATGAAACACAACGTTGACGATTTCAATAAATAACAAGGAACTATTTACTTTACTGAATAAACATATTTTCGTTAGCATGTCATGATTTATATGTCAGCAATTCAATGACTAATGAAATAAAAATACGTGTAACGTTTTTTAACATGACATGACCACCTTTATCAAATCTGTGTAAGACTTTTTTATTGTTGGAATCTCCACACTATGGCAATTATATTATATTAGAAGAGCATCCGGCCTGTCCCGGGCACAACCCCAATTGTTATTGAAAATAATCCAGACGTTCTTATTTCTATTATATATTGCTAAAGGAATATGTCATCGGGTAGTATAAAATAAAGGGCAAATCCCAGGACACGATTGGGGGAACGACGACGTCCGAGTTGGCAAGACTCGGTAAGATACAAAAAATTAAAGAAACGATTAACTTTGCTCTTTCTTTATTTTATACAAGATTGTTATTGATTCCATTCGATTTGTTCCTATCGTATTTCAACAGCATTTCGGATTTCTTTCATTTCAAATACACCGAAATGCGTGATAACCTAATCGAATGATTTGAGCCGTAATCATATAAATTCTTCTATTGAGACCAATCGATAAATTGGCTGGTGCGCTTCAATCAGTATTAGTGGCAGTGTGGCACCACTTACGAATAGATTTCCAGAGAGAACTTTAAAAAAATGCTATTACGAACGCAAGTTCGTTATTTGTCCCTGTGTTGATAGATTGCGAATCAGAAAATCGATTTGTACGAGAAAATCTGCCCGATTTTCCTCACGCGCATTCCATTAGGAAAACGGCAACACATTGTACTGGCTAATATTGATTTCCAGGAAAGAGTGTGAATTCAAAGTGCTTCTCCAGGTCAGTGAGAAACTGAAACGACCAAAAAGCAAAAAAAAAAGCGAAGAGGTCAGTTGATCGGCAATTGTCAAGTCCACGTCACGGTGAACGTCTCAAAGGATTTTAGTCCCTGATTTTAGAGTGGACATCACGTCCGATCCCTGGTGGTTTTTTTTCCTCGACTGAGAAGTTCTCGAGGGGTTAGAACATACAATTCAGTCAGTGAATGTTTGCGCCTAACACAATTCGCTTGTCGAATTTTTTCTAGATAATGCAGCTATCGTTTCTCTTTGGGCGACATTCGTTTTTATAAATATTGTCACTCATTTTTATATTCGTTTTTGCACACCACAGCGCAGACGTTCTAATTAACCGTCATACTATCGATTTATTGCCTATGCTTATCTGCAAATGTGTATAGACGAACAGCAACTCTGTTCGAAATAATTACAAAATTACCACCTTGTCTACCTGAAAGCGCCACCAGTGTGAATTGAAGGCAATCTAATTGGATGATTAGGCAGTCTCTATACCGTAGATATACATTCTTCTTATTCATATACTTTTTGTACAGAAACTATTGACGTTTTTATTGCTTGGTGGTTGGTTGCCATTGAAATAGTTGGTCCTTTCATAGATGTGTAAATTTAATTAGGTTGGTTTGTTAAGGAGGAACATCTAATAAAAAGAGAGTGTAAATTTAATATTTTCGTTCACGTTTTTAAAAAAGAAACATGGAAGAATAACAGGCTATCAGTTCAAATTCAGTGACGTATTTTTGTGGTAGAAATAGGTAGTATTTTAAGGAACTCGCTACGGTCCCTCATCATTCATATTTACTATTCAGATATCAATTGTGCTAATTAAAATTAAACAAAATTAAAAATGTTACACTGACCCAATAAAAAGAAAAGAACTTCGGCTATAAGATTTGTATAACATTTTCTATAAGAACTTTAGCATTTACTTTATGTAAACTACCAAACTACCAAAAACACAAAAATAAAATTTAAGTCACATTCAAGAACTAATATTGCGTAGGCCGGCAATTTTGTTTCAAATCATTTTTACCTTTTTGACTCTTAAGTTCAGTTTGTTTTTCGACTACATTTTATACTGCAAGTTTCTTATTAATCCGTGAATAAATTTATATACACTGCACATGATATGCATAATCTAATAAGCTCCAAGAATATTGTGAGCTTAACCGATCACATTGAAAAAGGTTCGCAGGTTTGGTGACTATCTTCTTTGGAAAGCACTTCAGAATGCATAGAGTTCCAAGAAATATTGATTCAAGAAGAATATATTCCATTTCCTGGTAGGCACAATCCATTTTTAAATAAAGTCCCTTAGGACAACCACGGCTCACATATCGCCTCTTCGAGAAAAGCAACATTCACAAAAAACAAAAATTCCACCTAATATTCTAGAAGTCCTAATATAGAAGGTTTTGTCAACATTTGAGTTATCAAAGTTCTAAGTATCGCTTGAATAAATGAGTGACACCATTGCTTACGCAACTTAACATCTCTAGGTGGCCTGATTCGTCGATGGTATCAAAAATTTAACAACTCAACATTTATATATTATCGTGGAATATAATTACATAGAATTAATGATTTCAGAACTTTGTGCGAGTATATGTGTCATTTATGTGTCATTTATGTTTTCCAAGAGAGATCAATTTGTTTTGGTCTGTCCTTTAATATTATAGTATTTCATACATGTGTATGCTCAAAATTCAAACCATATAAATTTATAAATATTTGTGATTAATTGCGTGCATTGAAGTTAAAAAATCTCCAGTATACAATTAGTAGTTTGGCAATTAGAATAGATCTAGCTGCTGTTTTTGATAAATGATTATTTAAATGTTCTTGCCTGTACACCTTCAATGACATATGCGTGCACGGATATAATTAAGCTACGACTTATAGGTGAACAGAAGGATTAATTTATTGTTTATTCATAATTGCAATAATTTTTTTAAAGTGTCAACTGTCAACAGTGTCAAAAATATTAGTGAGCCGATTAAATCATTTTTGGACGAATTTGTATGTATTCTTATGAACTTCAGCGAAAACTCTTATACTTTTTTAATACTTTTAATTCTGGTGTCAACTCGCAAAAGCTTAATATAATATAATATAATTAATATAGGCTTAATATTTTATCACAAGCATTTTTGCAATCTTTCCCAGTTTTCAAAAAAGGTTTCGCGATTCGTGGCGGTAATTGGCTTAGTTAATTATTGCATACACAATATACTGTACAGTATAATTGGCAGGTGAAAATTCGTTAATATCAGATTTATCGTTGATGAGCTTAGTAATATGTAATGACGTTAACACAATTTAATTATGGCATGCAATGAGATTTAGTTGACAATGTAGAAGCTTTACGTGGAAACCCCTACCTGAGGGGCGTCCTAATTAAATCTCGAGCAAATTAATTTTTTTAGATTAATGGTTATGAATACCTAGAAAGCTTTTTGGAGTTTACACTAGCGAAATTAAACGATGGGGCATGAAATTGTAGACCAAAGTGATGTAAATTCAGAGAGATATATCTCATGCATACATAAATACAGAGTACTATTTAAAATGATTACATCAGGTTATTAAAATATTTTTACAATTGTTTGTGACGTACACCAAACTGGTGGTTAATACTGAAATAATTTCATAATTCATTCGTCGTCTGTTACGCGTACTTCGTCTAGCGGTAGGCTCGCCACACCTAAAACGGCAACACTTCCGGTTGGACTACGATCTAGCGCGTACGCATGAATTTTTGCAATATCCGGGCACAGCCCTAAAGAGCTTTCCTCCATAACGTGCTTCCATTATAACTTGAAAACAGCATATTGTTTAGCAGCCACTTTTAACACTCTGAAGAGAAGAACACTGTCAAAAGTTATCCCCCCCTCCCCCTCTTCTCTCCCCTATACCCACACCTACCTCACCCTCTGCCAACTTCAGCTTATTACGAGCTCCCCACTGCCGTTTGGACGATTCAGCTCGTAACGCGATTAACATCTCTGATTTTCCCGCGTTGCTGGCAAGCCTTTTTATGTGTGAGCGACACTGCGTATTCAAACCTTTTCTTGTAAGCAGAAAATCGTAATTGAAATCTGCGGGAAATAAACGCCGCAGCGACCTTGCGCAAAGTGTGTGACTAATTAGCAATAAGACTATAGGCTGTTGCCGCATGCATAGGACGTGAACATACATGAGTTGCTCTGCTGGTTATAACGCGAGTATTTTCGGCTAAGTACTGCGCTTTCCATGCTAAATAGGGTTGTTATGATAATTAAATGAGCCGAATAATGAGGCTGAACCACGGGTCATATCTGCTGAAGCAAAAAAAATAGTTCGCCAGGCCAAAAAATATAGATTTGATGTTCAAATTAAAAACACTTGGATATATGCGCACCAAATGCGAACGCACTTGTCTGGATGAAATTAGAATTGTCCCTGCCAGTAATGAATTGGGGATATTTGGAGAGAAGGCTTGAGTTTGCACCAACACACCACATCTACGCAACATTTGTCTAGTCGCTTAAATTATGAAATATAATTATATAACCATATTACTCATGTACATGCACAGCATTTTCGGATTTTGTATCAAACCGAATTTTATTCGATGTTAGTTTAATTTTAAATCTACAATAAGTGTAATCGAATTTCAATC
This sequence comes from Mycogona germanica, assembly GCA_034698785.1. Taxonomy (NCBI): domain Eukaryota; kingdom Metazoa; phylum Arthropoda; class Diplopoda; order Chordeumatida; family Chordeumatidae; genus Mycogona; species Mycogona germanica. Next base: position 14,116 of record JAQGBY010002603.1, on the reverse strand, counting down.
AAAATTTATAATATTGCAATTATTGGCCCAAATTCTAAACATAACATACTTTCATTCAACATGATTTTTAAACGTTTTGAAATTAATATTAGCACTGAAGGCGTGGATTTAATTACGGACTCATATGATTCGATTGGAAATACTAATATTACAAATATATAAACTATTCATAATTAGAACATTATAAGGGGGTTCGTGCAGTATTTGGTATACTAACTACTCAAGCCAAAGGGAGAGATTTATTCTTGAACGCATGTTTACTGCTCACAGTTACAATGTCGGCTCGAATATAGGCAAGCTGTATATAAAAAATTGAAAACACAACTCTAATCCAACCTTCAGGCAAACCACAACTATAGGTTATAAAAATAATCCTATAATGGGTTTCGTGGAAACAAGTAGATTTAGCATTTCTCGAGAAAAAAAAATGACGTTGTATAGTTCTAAGACTGCAGCGCATGGTTACATTCCAGACTCGTGTATTCCATAGAAACATTTCTCATAATCCACGCTTTCATTTTTAAAACTTGAGGTATACGCTTGTTTGAGTCACACACTTCAACATAAAATGTCACACAACTCACGGAGGAAAAAAGAAATTGGGGGAAAAATTTCAAACACGAACATGAAACTGTTGAACCTAGGACTCGGATAAGGCATTTTGTAAGGGGCCGTGGTGGTGATGTGAGGGTGGAAGGAAACGTTGCCATGGGCACATATGGCACACGCACATTAGAAAACCTGTTTGCACGCTAAAAAAAAATGTCACAACGTCAAAAAGCAGGCAGCAGCGACCTGCGCCTTTACCAAGAGCCTTTTATAATAATGGAAACCGTACAATGAACGTCAAAGCTAATGTACACATGTGTTATCACTCAGAATGGTCAGGTTGCTTGGTTGCCAGTCCGACGTGTATATTCGGCATCTCAAAGATATTGGACTCTATTGAGAGAGAGAAAGTAACGTGCCTTGCTGCTGCTTGGAGCGCGTTCGCCTATTGTGAGTTGGCTGGAGCCAACAGCGAGAGGAAGGCAGATCATATAGGAAATGAAAACGTAGACGCAAAATTGTACTAACGTCGACTGCCGCGTTGAGACTGACGTCAAAGCTCAAGAAAGGTGATATAAGTGTTGCACGTCTATCACGAAGAATCTTTCGAAGTTTACATTGTATAGCTATATATTCCATCGTCGACTAAATAATAAAGTAACAATTTCAAAACACTCATTTATATTATTGGTATTGTATAGAGCCCACTTCATCCGAGAGCCTTTTTCAATATTCACAATATCTGAATTTCAAAGTGTCTATATTTCAATATATAAAATATGAATTTAAAATAAACACTGCGCTGTTCAGAAGGTAAACATATAAATTACGTATATAAATCCTAATTTATAATTTAATTTAATGTCTAAATTACGGATGAAATTGAGTGAAATTCGGAATTGAATATAAATATTTTCCTGAAGAAATGTGGATGATTTTCAAAGTACTGTTAAACGTTAGAGGATTCATTCGTCGCCCTGTTATACTGAACAATGTTTTGTCATCATTTAAAAACTTAATTTAACAATATACTCTGTATACTTTATTCCTCAATGCACATTCAATGTATTGTAAAAAATACTGAATAAACTTTGTTGTATCGGCACACACAATTAATGCTCAAAGTATCCCACTGAACTCACTTGGTTCCAATTGCCATCTCGATTGGAGTTTTCAAGTTGCCGTCGTGGCAATGTTGGACTCTGTATAGTGTTCAGGATTGTCATGTTAGAGAAGCATACTTTCATGAATAATAGAAATATGACTTCTTAGTTATTACATATTTTTACATAATCTTAATTATAATTATACATAATCAATGTAAAATAAAATGGAAGTTGTGCCCTGGATAGGGCCGAACGAGAAAAGACGAACAAGAGTTGGCGATAATTGATTGCTACAGCAAATAATATTAAAATATTATTTATTGTAAAATTGACTACAAATGTCAACCAAAATTGGATAATGGTAGGAGGGTGTAATGTCCAGGTTGTAACGTCACCAAGTGATAACACGATTTAAAAAAATAGTGCGTGATTCCATCGTTCCATCGGATACTTTGAATTCTGAGTCTTCGGATAACAACACGATTTCACATATGGGATGTAAGAAAATAACTGCGTTTTGTAATCACCTGCCTTGTTTCAGAAATACGTCGTTAAAGCTACACATAAAGTTGTCAACTATTTTCTTAGAAAAGAGAGCTAAAAATCCAGTCGTCGTAATATTTTACATCTTAAAATTTCCGTCCACAAAAGTAGTGGCATTCCACTGACGAAAAGTTTTCCTCTTCTCCTCTATTACGAATGCATCGTATTTCGTTTAAAACATTTCTCCAACCCCAACGTTAAACAGCTTTGGTGCAATGCGTTTTCGGGGATGGTTGGGGGACAAAAATGCGCTACGTCTCGCCAGCCGGCTTACCAGCAAAACAAATTACGCGTAAAGTAAACGGGGTATATACATTTCAAATTGGTTTCTTTCGCCAAGCTAGGGGCTAAAACAAAAAGCGAGTTGAACTAGCATGGTATATGTATTTTCTATGGCAACTGCAGCTTGATTCAAAATAAGGGACATGAAAGTAACACTAACATGTACAGAATTTATTTTCACGAACGTTGTGAAATCTCTCACGTTTCTTTAATATGTACTCATATACTATAATTATAGCCATTCTTGCTGGGATTTACATATTGGATTGACTTGAAACATATATTTGATTGGTGCATTCTTTTTATTATTCCCTTTACTGTAGTAATTGAACTACAGGCGCTTCTGTACCCCACTTGGTGATTAGATTTTTTATGATTTGTTTATCCTGAGTGATTAATGTGATCCAGACTGAGTGTGATAATGTGATGCTTCGAAATATGATACTTCAGGTTGAAGCGCAGCATCTGTTTGGGAAATTTGGAAAATCGAATTACGATTATCAATATGGAGCACACAAAATACAGAATTCTGTATCCCTGGTCAGCAACATGTTTCTGCAATTTTATTGGACTTTTGCCTTTTATGGATAGTTGAATTTATCGACAAATATAATTTGAAACGTAGGTGTACCGTATCCAATAATCGCCAACCTGGACCAAATTGAATCATGAACAAAAGATAAAATCAGTTATAAATAAAAACATGTGATGTTCGGTGATGTACGAGTAGCGTTTCGTATTGAGCGGCTACATTATCTATCTGTTTTGTCCATTTAATAATTCACGATTCTAAAATGTAACTTGGGATTGTTCTCCAATAGATTTTTTGCCAATTGTTCCTCGAATTCGTTAAACGTGTGCCGAACTGGCAGATGCTCCAATGATTAGACGGGGGGACTCCTACAGTCGGTACTTGTACGATAAACCGAAATTGGAAAACTACGCCCTCTTCGAATTCGCTCATCGTAAATACTTTATTTATTATCGGCTAACCACTCCCAATCCGAACTTTTATCTCCAAATTCTGGAAAACGATCTAGAGCTGCTCGCCTACTGAAGTTCTAAATGACAGGGTACGCATATTATGAGTGCGGCATTGGCACCATTTGAGTTAACGAAAATATGTGCTTGTCTTGCCTCGGCTATACTACTCTGTAGTAAATCTGACAAAAATATGATATTTCATGAAATAAAAAATTGCTTTTAATTTAATCAAAACTATGTTATCATTCTATATTTTTTATTTTGTAGGTGCTGTTTATTTTGTTATCAATAATAAATCTTCTAAATGTACATAAAAATTGTATATATTTTTGGATTGACGTCAATATTGAGAACTGAATCCTGAAATACGAGTACATGTAGCTCGTCAATAGCTAAGTCACAAATTATCATTCTAGATCAGAATGCAACTTCTGTTCTACGCTCGATCTTAAGGCACTATGAAGCCAACACTTAGAACTTGGAGCTATTGCCTTTAGTTTGTACTAACAACTATTTCACATAATTGAACATACAAAATTCATTCTTCCTTCCTTCCGTCTTGTGTATGTGATTGCATGGAACCATCCAAGAATATATTTATTTCCACTAAAATATTTCAAACGTAACCAGGATAGCCATGGATGCAACAGATCAAAATATAAACAAATATAAATGTTTTAAAAATATGCTTTCGTTTAAAAGTCAAGTGCATTTAACTTTCGACGAAAATCAACCAGACAGAAATGTGTCTGGCCCCACCCATGTCATGTATCCTATATAAAAAAGAAACTGAAACTCGAAAATGTACGAATTTCCAGTCTCTACCCCATGTTCCCAGTTGAATTCCTTGGTTTCCTTCCACGTAGGAAGAGTCAAACGGCTTCCACTGGCATCGAGTCTCGATGTACATGTATTGTCATCTGGCAGGAACCAGTATTTTGCGACAGTACGTCGTCTTTCTGTGTGTATATATATATATATATATATATATATATATATACGAATAGCGATCGTGCAGTAAAGTGCGCGACCACATCTTGATCCAAACCAATCGTAACCTAGATGGGTTTCTCGCAAAAAGGGTCCAATTTAACTTCTGGTGCGTATAGTGAATTTGTAGGCCATAAATTCCATTGAAAATGTACTATTTGCATTTGTATGCAAACGTTGAGAGGAAGCCAAAAAATACGAGTGGAAATTAAAGTTATTGTGGGTCCCCTCCCCCAATACGACATGTAAAAAAAGGAAAGTAATCGATACCGCATTGATATAGTTTCTAGCCAAATACGCGAAAGCCAGTCGGCTACGAGATGTCATTCAGCGTGGCCTCGTCTAGATGTCGACCGATATGCAACCAGGTTTTTTTTCTTCTTCCTCTCTCGCGTAAAATACATTTAAATTCGTTGCTCATGGCGTATCGGTAAGCCTCCTCTTTCCAGGTAAATTCTTCAAAGAGGGCAGCTTCACATTGGAGAAGCGTTTCTGCTGATGCGAGACCCAGAGTGAACTGGTTTTCAAGCATTAGAAAAAATATCGCAATTTTTGTCTCGCTTTTGTATTCCCATCCAGGGTAAATCTAGTTAAATCGTGAGGTTTTTAACTGCGTTTAGTTTATTGAGTGATTTAACTGTGCAGTTCGAAAGTTTCAAGTGATATTTTCATTCCGATAAGTGGAAGGAGCGTAGCAACACAAATATATATGGGATTTGCTTGGAAGTTTGACCTTTTATCAGAATTGGTAAACTGGAGTACTATTTGAAAAGTGCCTCACTTGACGAGTGTTTAGCAATAATATTATGAATTTCACAGTACAAATTGACTACGCTTGCATAACTAAATAATTTGCGACAGGAAGTTAGGCAATGTAACGATGCATATTCAAAACACAAAATTAGCGTTCATATTAAAAAATAGAACTAGATCTGTCAGTATTAATTTGGAACACATATATAACAGGTATGTTTCCAAAATGTAATTTATAACATTGAACATTGTAATACTGTTATAGAACTTTTGTTTGACCTTATTCTAATTAAGGATAAACGTACATGACAACAAATAAAATATATTTGTAAGTGTAAAATATGTTCGTTAGCACATTTCATTTGTATGCATTATCTATGTAATATATTGTAGTTGTCGGTGTTTTATTGCGTAACTGGAAGTTGGTAAATATGCTTCTTGTAAAATATTATAGTATCAATTAATTGATATTTATTCATATTGAGATCGTCGAAAACGTTTATTTTCAATTTTATTTTGGCAATTATTGTCTCAAGCACTTCAGAAACATGCTCATAATTCCACACAAGGCAGAAATCTAGCAGCACATATAACTTTTGTGGTCAAATAGTATTTTTGGAAAATCGCCAGGATTACGAAAAATTAGCTTTCGTCATGGATGGGGTCCCAACACGCAGTTACGAAAAAGACAATTCCTAGTTGTAAACATGTCACTTTTTACGACGGTTGCGTGCTTGCGTCTTGAGCTATGGAGGACTCTGAAATGTCCCCAGCAGACGTTATTTGTATCCAACGCTTGGATAAAAGAGAAACAGGCATGCCAATGCAAAAAGTAGATAGCAAACCAAATCAAGACATTTTCCATCCAGCGACAGTGCAAATTCAACTAAAGCTATCGTACTTTGCGATGGACGACATCATATCAAGAAATATCAATTTCAGGTGAAATCCTAGGTGAATAAGTTTTATATGGTCAGTTTATTTTTAATCTAAAATATCTTTTTAAATCCGAAAATTTAAAGAGTGCATGGAGTAATTCAAATGGAGCTCCGATTTCATATTCATTTTCGAAAACCAATTTTACTATGACAGCATAAATAAATTTTCCAGGATAGCATTCATACCCAATATGCACCTGACCTAGAAGGTGAAAAGAGAAAACAAGTATGTGTAACCATAACTGGATGCGATCAACGTAATTTTCCAGAAATGCCATGTCTGTACAATGATGAACAGCTAACCATTTTATAATTAAATTCGATGGCTTGGCGCATAATTTATTTGACGCACATGTGCAGTGCATTCTGTGTAGCTGATCCAACAGTATGTTTTATGCAAATGCATAATGTGCTGATAATTTCATCAGACGATAATTATTTTTGAGGCTTGAATTGCTTCAGATGGCAACATTTAAATTGTAAATATATTTTTGCAAGTGTAATAAATAATTGTTTCTATTTTTGCTCTGGCACGGTTACAATGTTTCTAAAAGTATTGTCATGTGCATTGCTAACAAAATAGAAATAGAATTCTTACAAAAGTACTGAAACTCTGAATCCTTGGAAAAAATATATTTCATGGATTACTAAAATACTCAAAATAACAAACAAGAGCTTAACAGCTGGGTGTCCACCAGCATGTTTTTGGGAGAAACAACAAACTCGCTTGATGACTATTTTGCCGAAAAAGCTAAACGTTGAAAGCTAGATAGATATAGTGCTTCGGCACTATTTTATTTTTAAACTCGCTTGGCTATAGAATTGAGATTGCCAACAAAATAAAACCTGTAGCTATTTGGTCTTAGCTACTCGTCTCTAAGATTTGGTAGTCAAAAAAGGAGGTTCTGGAAAAACAGCAAGTTCAACATTGAAACAGGAACATTGTTAAGCAGAAAGTTTATTATTAAAACAGGAAGTTCATTGCTAACTGAGTGTTGTTCCAATCCATGGACCCCACATCAGTGAAATAAGTTACGCTGGATGTGGTTCCTCATCAAGGACCCTACACCAACAAGAAAAGCAATTGACTAAGTGTTGTGCTGATTGGATCATCAGTCAGACAGGAAGTAGAAACAGACTGGGTGTTGTTCCGATCCTTGGACCCCACACCAGTAAGAAAATCAGCACGAATTACTCACATGACATACTTGAAAATATTTAAAAATAAATTAAAACTTTTAAAACTGCATTACTTGTTGAAGAGAGAGACCTTATGACTTTAGAAGAGGCATCACTGTAGCTTGTAGAACCTTCCAAGGCAGGAGAAGTGATCCAAGGTGATCAAGGACTGGATGTAAGAACAGGGTGTTCCAGGGTTTCTATGTGAATATTCTTGGAGTTGATTCCTCCTTTTATACACCTCAAAAGAGGTATGAGGTATGCTGGGAAAGTGGGGGAGAAAATCTAGCCTGCAGCTAGCCAAGAGGCAACTGTGCTAAGCTGCTCTCTTAATCTGTATTTACTGTATTTTAAATTGCAATTAACTTTAAAAATAATGAATTCTGACATTTCCACACACTGATGAATGGAATATTGGGACTTTGAACATAAACACATGACTATATACATTCAGAATAACACATTTTCTCACCGCTAATTTCCTAACTTAACGCAACTCAGATTGAAGTTTGAAATTAGATTGATATGCAAATCTTGTGTACATGTATGCACACATGAATCTTTTGGACATCCACAAACTAAATGAGCATTGGTCGTTCGAAAAGCATATTAGCATAAACATATTTTCGAAAATTTGGTTATGTAGAAAATGCAACACCTGGTGAATTTCATTATGGATGGCAGCACATTCGATTTTTTAAAAACAAAAGTACTTTAAAAACGAACAAATTAAGCGGCATCTGCATAAACCATTGGCCGTGTATTAAACTGTTTGATGGCGTCTTCGCATGACACATTATCAATAGTTAACGCCGTGTGGCGACATACCCAGCGTCGTTTTATCACAAAGCTATCAAACAAAACAGAAATCGCTACCACGGTGACTTGGGAAGCGCCAATAGCGGAGGCAATTGGAACCAAAGTTCTCATTAGAACAACAAGATACCACAAGCCTAGTACGTAAGCAGACAATAACGTGTCAACGCGTAGCTCAGAGTAAATGGTTAACTAGTAACACAAGGTATACCTACGGCATATATAAATAATAAATAAACTAGCCAGACCAAACGCATTGTTCTGACAGTAAACAGCATTCTCCCACAAACCATTTATTAAGCGTCGTAAACATGATGGCCTGGCTGCTTTAAAGAGAGACTTACACATATGCACGACGTGTGACACTCACGATTACAGGCACGATCACAATGGTGAGTGATCATTCCCTCGCAACGCCCAGCGTGACGTGCCCTTTTTTTTTAGGTCCTCGTTCACGCTAACACACGCATACATGTATATTTTGGGTCATGTAGAAAGTTTTCGCCGTTTTTACCATTGAGTTTAAAACGCCATATTTTGGTTATATTTAATATTTGTATTCGAAATAACCCCCATTTTCTTTAACACACTTCTGCCATCGCGATACAATTACACTACATTAATTATATTTTGGAAAAGTCCGGAGATCTGGGATATTGCCCTAATAAAAAAAATAAGAAATAAACTGCTAGAAGGTGTTTTTCACCTCACCCTGTTGGCGGAATTGTTGTTCTCGTAAGAAAAGGTGCAATACCCGAAAAAGGTGCTAGTCCGTTGCTGAAAGATCTGGAGAATATGGTGGATGAGCTTTGTCGTCAAAACCCAACAGAAACAATTTCTGATGCGTCATTCTTGCATCATGTGGTTTCGCATGATCATGCAACAGGATGGGACCTCTTTTGTTGACCAGTGCCGGATACTTTGATTGCAGTTTCTGGTGAACAACATCCAATTTTCTACAGTATGACTCGGCATTTAGCGTTGCACCAGGTCTGAGGAAGTTGTAGTGGGCCACCAAACAGTAGTATTCTTGGGGAAGAGGTTGGATTTTGGCATCGATCTGGCATTTGGGAATGGGTGACATACAGTATCCACCTTTCATCACACGTAAAAATCCAAAAAAGGGTCATTCTAGTTCCGCAGAAGCATTTGTGTTCATCCGAAATTCGGTCATTTTGTCAATTTGGTCATGCTTTCTTCTTTTCCAAATAGTACGAGATGAAACTCCAAGCTCTTCCGCTAAATAAGCACCCGCGAGTTCTGTTGAGCATCTTGAGGGCTTGTGGGGCGTCCACTACGTGGTGCATCTTCGAGGCTCAGATCTCCGGACCTAAATTTTGCAAACCATTCTCGCACAGTTCTTTCTTTAGGGGCATTGTTGTCGAACGTTTTGTTTGAAGATTTTCAGTTGTATCACTTGCTTTATGGTCAAGTTTGAACAAGTTGAAGTTTGAACCAGGAGTGGAAAATCCAGTTTGTTCATAGTTGCTTAAAAGGGCTGCAATAAGAAGAAACAACTTAAAATTATCACAAATACTTATAAAATAATAATATAAGAATAGATGTTCTAGCACAAAATGATGTAGCACATTTCCTAGAAATCGCTGCTAATCTATTTTATTGTTCAGTCGTAAGTCGGATAATGCAAAAACGGCGGAGACTTTCTACATGACCGAATATATACAGTATACATGTATATATAAAAACTGGCCGCACTATTTCTTGAGAGATTGCCACAGTTAGATAGAAATCAATGAAAAAAACTGGGAAAAAGTGACGCCCCAACCATTGTCCAATTTCGAAATGATGTTCATAGGCATGTCCAACACATCCTAGGTTTTCGTTGTATTTTCGAACAACGAACGCGAAAGGCCACAATAGAAGCCCACAACCACACATTCTGAGTGTGGCCCAGATGATTGATGACTAGTCAAAATGCGAAATGGGAGAAATGGTCGTGCGAAAATATTAACCGTGTGCGGTATAGCTCCTCGACTTATCCATCGGCACCACACGCTCCATAAAAAGTCCTTGATTTAGCCACAAACACCAACCAATATGTTGATTATAGGAATTGGTCATAAAAGTATGGACACAGTGTTATTATTAAATTAAGGCCACACATAATGAACATCAGATAAAGCACGCCATAAATTTCGGTAATGCAGTGTGACAGCATAGTGGGAGTAGAATGGGGTAGGGTGTGGAGGGGAGTGGCAGAGGGATACAACATGTGCACTACGACCAAATTTGATGCAGACCACTTCTGCAACATATGGTAATTTTTTAATTGCGCAGAAATCGGGCGCGTACATTTCAAATTAAATAGTGCATTATTTGCATTACTCGCTCTGTGTGCATGCGTCCAGACAAAATACCGCGAATAAAAGCCACATTGCAAAATTCGAGAACTGTGTTCGCATGAACTTTACGTGTGCATGAATTTCTTTTTGTCAGCTACGGAGTTGGAGCTAATCATGTTATCGTCCCCGCCATCAAGATCTAATAAAATGCCTTTCAATTATTGTATAGCTTTTTTAGAGCTCTTTTCCTGATTGGTAGTGAAAGGTTAATAATGAAATAAAACTTGTCCTGTGAAATGCGATTTGGGTTCAGACGAACTCGATGATCTAAGTATGCACAATGCACAAATTTAGAGAGAAAGTATTTTTCGAGAGGATTTCTAATAACAAGGGTTTGACAATCTTATTATTATTTCAAATAACAAGGCGGTGCATGCGTCCAGACAAAATACCGCGAATAAAAGCCTAGTGAGTTTAATCGTAATTGTTATTAAATTACAATTTTAGTGTTTTTGAATATGAAATGTCACCAATCGAAGCGAATACACAACAGGCACAACAATTCTTAAATTTGGATACTCCCACTTATATGAGTGCATTTTATTATTTATTTGAAAAGTATATAAAATATGTCACTAATAATATGTAGTGATTTTACCTATTTCAACGATCTGTTCGTTAGTTATTTCCGAATTGTAACTTGAAAGCCAGACAATTTTTTATTACTTTGTCTGGAAGAAGAGCATAAATAAGCATAACAGCATTAGTTATTCGTCTTAAATTTTGACTGAAGAGAGTTTCAGGAAATAAGCTTAGCCGAATAAGTACATTACTGAATTGAATTTCCGATTCGGCGAAAACAAATGGATTGATTTAACTTCTTATAGTTTGATGTGGAATAAAGAGGCCACATAATTGTCTGTAAGGCACTACAATGAAGGAAACTAAAAGAACCCTGGTAAAGCATTGACATAATAAAAAGATACACTCAGTATAGCACATCTTGATTATTTTAAATTTTTCAACATAGGTGCATACAAGTGTCACCTTAGATGTTCGTTGCCATATATGAAAGTATATTCCAAAAGGATATACATGTTCAGTAGGGAGGTCAGGAGGGAGAAAATCGTCGCACAACCTTTAGGCATATTACTATGTTGATACACATCCGCATATTTCATTCTCAATGTGGCATCTTATCAGTTGCATATTCAATGTCCTCGAGACTCGTGGAAAACATTCGCAGTTTAAATTAAATATTGTATTGGTTCAACCGACGCTCGATTCTAGAAATTGAGTTTTTGTGCGTGATATATTAAATACCTATATATATACATATATAAAATAAAGTCTGTAAAACAAGTTGATATGCTACAGTATGTGTGCATATCATAAACAAGAATATCCTTCATTTTTGTTATTCCTTCTAGCCAGTTAGTTTGTCGAAGAATTTTTGAAAATTGAACAAATTTCAAACAATAATGGAAAAGGTATCCCGAGACTCATAACTTTACTACTGATTTTAATTGTAAGCTAGAACCACTCATAAAGTATTTTATGAATACATAAAATAATTTTTTTTTGTTGATTAAATCAGATAACTCAAAAATATTTTATTGGCACAACTACGTGCGCATAATACGATTAACTTGTGAAGACAGAAAATGAAACAATTATTCATAAATATCTCGTTAATTATTTAAATAAATGTGTACACATCTAACTTAAACATAATGTCAAATGAAGATTAATTTATATAACAAAGTTCGACCAAAGATGTAAAAGACAATATGCAAAAAATTGAAGCACTGTCACAAATGTCACGTCAGTGGCATGACAACGCTGACGACTCAGGAAAGCGTCGACTACAAAATAGGTATAGAGTCACGTCCGAACATGGCGGGGGCTCTGTTTAAAAAAGGGCCGATGACAATGACCGATTTCTTGACACCATGTAAGGACTAAAAAAATACAGTATATCGATAGCCCATCAATTCATCAACATTTATCACTAAACATCGACCTATCAATATCATATCCGTTCCTTTTGCCGTCACCGAACATTCAGCGACACTGCCGGGTCACGCAAACCCGCGTGCGCTTTTTCGACGGTCACTGATGATCCGCTCATCGTCTACAGAATCCACCCACGAGTTGGTGATAGACACGGCTACACTGCAAAACATGATGATGTAATCGGAGACTTCATTTTCCATTTTTGCATGAAACGTTGGAACCATTGGAAAGCGTAATTCATTTAAAAATATGTATTTGCTGTAGTATGTTCACACCCAGCTGTCTGTCAACCTGACAGATCGTCAGCACGATTAACTGTAATGACTGGATAAAAACAATTCATTTTAATTAAGATCCCGTAATTTCAACTGGAATCAAAATTCGAGCCCAGACACTAAGGAAGTAATCCGACATCCTTGGGCAGGTTAGGTAAATTACCTTATAATTAATTACACCAAGTACTCGAGCAATGATTCTGACAAGAAATCCGTTTAATCAAATTTCGAATTCAGCAACTCAGTGACAACCTTCTTCCGTTCAGCATTCAACCCGCTTTAATTCATGATTAATTCATTTTGAATTGTAACACCCTTCTTCAAAGAATGCCCTATTCGAGATTACAAAATAAACGTAATAGATCTAAATTGTCTAAATTGCGACTCAGTTACAATTCAAATGACGCATTAATTTAAAACGCCTTGCTTTACAGTGTAGTCATGTAAAAAAGTGGTGTTCATTTGAAATCCCCGTCATAGTGTTATCGCGAATCTAGCCTAGCTTGGGGTCGCGCTGGCCACGACAAGAAAGCAACCCGAAAAAAAATCCTGAAGCAAAAACTGCATGTCGCATACGCTCGTCTCGACATTTTCTATTGATCTAGGTCGAGTTTCTCGACGATTTATGTAGCCGCTCCGTCTCCGTTATCATTCATGCGGTTAACCGCTGGTTTCCATCCTCACCCATCCCACCACCTTCCCCAAGCCTTCGCTGACATCCCAAACGCGATTTGCGTGTCGCACGATTAGAACGTTTCCAGTGCGGTTAGACAAGACGCGGTCTCATATTTGGCCGAACAACCGCAGCATTTTATCCGCGAAGACATTGCAGTCGCCGCTGGACTCACCCAACTACTTGACTGTTGTCTCAGATCGATCGTCAAAATGCAAATGTTTCGCCAGTGGAAATATCAATGGTTCTAGTACTTTCACCGACATCCACACCATGTAAATTTGAAATCTGGCTAGGTTTCATTATTTTTGACAGGTAAGACGCAAACTTTTTATGGGAAATCTTAGACAAGAAAATTGAAACATTAACAAGAAAGTTTTGTCGAAACGTCATCAGGTCCCGTCTGAATGCGAGCTGTAAAACATTATTCTCTTCCCGATAAATCACGAAAAATATTCTCTTCTTGATATATCACGAAAAGTATTCTCTTCTTGATAAATCACAAAAATAAATTCGATACAGTTTTTGACGTTACATAATCAAGTATACATTACTTATCCAATAAAACAACGCATTCGGAGAATACGATTTCACCTCTTAAGAAAGTTGGTAAGTCTGAATACAGAGTCCCACACCTAAAATGGTGCAGGTCTCAGGCAGCAGCGGTAGATAAGTTATAAAAGTGCTGTCCAAGCGAATCCTTTATCTA
>JAQGBY010002602.1:0-22277 GCA_034698785.1 Mycogona germanica | reverse complement strand
TAAGGTATAGGTGAGCGATTCTGTGAATGGAAAGTGAATCCATCACTGGACTAGTTGTAGCTCACTGGGGAGAGATTGGCGAAAATGAGGGGTGGGGGAGGGCGAGATCGGTTCCATGCAAAACGTTGCTCCGTTTCGGTGGGGGCGAGAATAAGGGGAGAGGAGGATGAGGAGGAGGTGGTGGAGGCGTTTCTACGGATCACAAGAAGAGACGGGCAAAACTAAAATACAGAGTGTAGAGGGAGCTGGAGACGGGGCCGGATCAGGGCTCTTACTGGGCCCCTGGGTTACACACACCAATCGTAACACCAACCAATAACCACTTTGTGTTGTGCGATTGCAAGCTGTCAGGGGCAGCCTGATTATTCCAATCAGTTCCAATTATTTGTAAATAAATGTAGTAGAATTATGAGTTTCATAGATTATGATTGAGTTTAGCGAGGTAAGTGAATGCCATTTTTGCAAATATAAGTCCAATTGTATTTCACTGAAACAGCTGAATCATCATTGTGACTTTTTCGTGGGCGCGCAGTGATTCTCAAATACTGAAATTGGGAACTCTGAGGCGACCATAAATCGAAGTTGATTCCTCAACTTGATATTTCAGTCAAATTCATGACGAAAATACACTTTTCTCTCAAAACCATCGATTGAGTGGAATTGTGCGCATGCTCAGATGACGTAATTTGATGATGAGAATCAAATTTGAAAGCCCAAAATGCACAGCCTGGTCAGCAAATAGAATCCAATTTAGCCACTGGATTTGTCCAGGCTTGAGGGTGGTCGGAGTCCTCCCATCTCGCTAGGAGTGGGAGTATGACCCCCTTTTTAAAAAATGATAATGATTAGGGGGCCCTAAATTTGAGAGCTTGTCCAAAATCTGCATCACTCGGGGTGTGAAGGCAGCCCTCGTAGTAGACCGTTACGTTGAAAGAGAGGTGTGTGTGTAGATGGGCGATGGAGTAGGGGTTGAGGTGCCTTACGGTGGTGGTGGGGGGTTAAGGGAGGGCGAGGTTACGTTTCGTGTTTGGCGGTGTGCCAGAAACGCAGTCTGGTCTCGGTGTTGGCGGCGGCGCGGCTGGCGCCAGAACCCGCGAGCGAGCGTACGCACGGAATCCCCCTCCCACCTTCCCCCGCGAGAGGAGGAATGGAAGGGCGGCAGAGCAAAAGTGAGCGGGAACTCGAACTCACGGTCGAAAGACAGCGCCAGTTACGACCGACGAACGGTAACGCGTGCGCACTTGCCGACCGCGCGCGCTCAGGTGCACCGTGTACGCCGCCCGAGCGAGCGGAACAGGCGGGAAGAAAAACTTCGGGCGTGCGCGCGCGCGCGGCCCGTCAGCGGTGAATGGCCTCTGTCTCTCCCGCGCGCGCTTCTTCTACGCTCCCTCCGCCCGCGAATGTGAACGGGGGCGCATCATCATCATCTTCTGTTGATGTTGGTTTTTTCTCGCGCTCTCTCTCTCTCTTACTCTTACGGGTTTGCGGGACGTACGCCACGTGCGCGGTCTGGAATACAACATCGCAGCGCCACCAAACGGAATTACGACGTGTAAAGTGTCGCGGAACCGTTTTTTTAAAAAGAAGAATCATTGTTTGTTTACTAAACAAGCCGACGCTTTTTTTTAAACTGGTTGTTTCTTCGTTTTTGTGCTAATACATCGAGTGTGAGTCTAAGATGTAAAGATTCTTATCGCTATATGCTGCTCTGGAAAGATGAAATATTCTTATTTTTTTAATGAGGAAATTCATAATCGTAATGCCAACAGAAGTTTTTTTTAAAAAAATGACAATCAGAAAGATGTATGAAATCTACGTTTTAAGACAAACAAGTATTTTTCAAAGTCAATCCGATGAAACTTTAAAAGTCATATTAAAATCTAAAAACGTGAAGAGATGAAAATAATCTTGAATTTTTTTTTAAAGACTGTCAGACGTCTTTTGAAAAACGGAACTAAGTAACTAATTATATTACAGGACTTCATTTCTAGAATTAAGTTTCTAATTTGTTTATCAAGAATCTTAGGAGCTGAAGTTCAGATTGCTTTTCTGACAATCTCCTCAATTTTATCTTACACTTCCATCAGCTACATTTAAGTAACGAATCTTCGGAAGTCAACCAAAAATGATCCTGAGAAGTCAAACAAAAGAATTCCACAAAAATCTAATGATGTTCATTTATTTTGGTGGCGAATTTTTTTTAATCGAGATTCATTTCCTGCTGTTAAACTTGATCCGAGCGGTTAAAATACGATAAACTGACTTTTTATTACTTCTCCTCCGATGGTCTATAAGCGTTCTATTGTGCGCGACAAAACGAGAATTCAGAATTGAGTTTCTCGGGTGGAAATCGTCCGTGACACTGTTGTTTTCTTGCGACACGTCGCCGTCCTGCGCAGGAGTGTGGTTGGTTGTACGTGTGATGTAGTTGTGCGCCGAATTCTGTCGACGTCACGCCGGGCAACAAAAATAAAGTGACACGAGTTCAACGAAAGTGAGAAAACTCTTCGGTTTTTCCTCTTGCTCCATCAAGTTATGCGACGTTGAGGATGATGGGTGCGCGGCGTCTTCACTGGAGAAGAAGAGCGAGAGAGGATGCGATGAAAATAGCGGAGTAGGCGTGTTTTCTCACCAAGAAAGTTTCTTCTAAAAACGCACGTGCAAAATGTTTAACTTTTACGTCATTCCCGCGACACTTCCATTCCCCCACACAATTCGACCGACGGACGCAGTTTTTGGATCTTAGCAGCTGTTGTTGTTGGAGTTGCGCATGTCGAGATGTTTCATTGGTGCTTCGCGAAAGTGACTTCAACCCAGAGTTCCGTCACTCGGTGCGTGTGAATCGCGACAAACGCGACCCCCAATTCTGTCGAATTTTCCACACAAGTTTTATTTCTTCTAATATCATTAATATTTGCGCAACAGTGACTTGGACAAAAATAAGGCTTTGAATTTTGAAACTTTTCTATTGGAAAAACGATCCATTCGCTAACAATTTTTTGTAGCCGTGAAATTTGATAACACCTTTTTTTATCAAGATTGGGAAAAAATGTTTTTTTTAAGCTGCTCTAGAAAAGGTTTCTTGTTGTAGTGGAAGTTGGCTCGGTCTCTGTACCTTCTTATGAGAGATATTGTTCAAGATCGGAAGCCAAGGCTGGAGCTCACAGTGCAAAGATCTTTCTTCTGGCGCGGGGCTGATGACTGGCGCAAACAATTGCCAGCAACTGTCGTTTCCCGGAAATGACAAATTTGTCGCCCGGTACAGAAGCACATGATATTCTATATAGCGCTTGTATTACTTTTTGCGGGACTCTGAACGGTTCAAGAACTGACATCTCTTCGCTGACTCATTCAGTTGCATTTTTTGAAGAAACTAGCCGTTTTAAAGTCATTTTCTCAGTGCTCTCAAGACATCATCAACACAGAGTGCTTACGATCGCGTACATGTTTGATAATCTTCTGTAGACAGACACAAAAACCATTATCTATTGACACAATTTTGACGTTATCCGGTATTCGAAACACAATTCTATTAAGTCAACACAAAAAGGCAAACCGGAAAAATTCATCCAATTACGAATTATTATTTTGTCGTGTTTACCTAAACCGGAGATCATCCATTGCTTCGACAATATTTTTTATTCGCGTATCTTTCCGCTCTCTGAGCTTGTGTGCCTAAGATGTTATGCTAATCCCCGGAAACATCGTCTCCATCTTCCGCCGACTTAAGTAGATCTACCCCCCACAAGCGTCTGTTCTAATATTATTTCGTCGTCCCGAAATGTCAATACAGGCGCCGGAAAGTGAAACAATAATTGAATTAAATTGACAACGCGACAGTGCCCCGTGTGTGGTGGGGAATTATCAAAGTGGGTGCGCGGGACCAATTTTGAATTTCACTCCGTTCAGAAGTCTACGTCACCGATGCTATTATAATATAGTTGACTGCATCTTTCCCCCCCCCCACCCCTCTCCCCGGTTCACGGTGTTTCGCGCGCGGGGAGTTGATAATTTCCTCCCGGCGGCGGTAGGTGACTGGAACGGCGGCATCGAAAAATAATTTCTCGCGCTAATTTGGCCAGACGCTCGCGTTTTCAACGACGAGGCGGGTAAACAAAGTGGTGGTGGTGGTGTTGGTGGTGGTGGTGGGGTGTGGCGGAAATTTGGAAAGGGAGGTGGGGTAGGGTGTTGGTAGTACTGCATTGTTTCGACACACGCCCCCCAACCCCATGACACACGTAGTAATATGATTAGCGGTTGATGATGATGATCTATAGAGGTGTGTTTACGGGAGGGATTCGGAATCGCGTCGGCTGTGTGAGCGACATTTGTCGGCATAGAAATGTGTCAGTTCTCCCGGTCTGACTCAGCTGCCGTTTGACTTTTCGTGCCTGAATTTCGGATAAATTGGATGAACTACTCGTATTTGTAGTGTTGTTATTTTTTCATAGTTTCTGCAGATTTAAATTTTTCTCAACGTATCAGTCGCAGTCCTGATTTTGTGAATGATGAGCTTCTAAAACGAGAGAAGTTCATTCGTTGAAAAAGCATTCGAAAATTAAAAATATATTTATTGATCGCTCAATCGCAGTTCGTGGTACAAATTTTCGGTAAATCATTTTGGATCTGCATCGAGTGAGAAACGGAAGTGTGAGATACCAAAGACCTACCTAACGCCGGGGGGTGGTGCGAAACGCGAAACTATAGTGGAGATGGTGCGCGTTGTCCAATTAGGAAAACTGCGGCGGCTCGATTCGATTAATCTCGTTATCGGATCGGATCGATTTTCTGTCGACGTTCGCTCCTAGCTGGGGAATAGCTATCGAAGCGAAGAGAACTCGAGATGCGAACGGATTGTCGCTGTCGTAACTTTTTAGCCGTGAAAGACGATACCGCGTTACACCTATACCGTGGGGAATCGGATTAACAGTTTTGTTCGATATTGGAATGGCTTGCCTACGAGCCAGCAAGGAGACGTTGAGTGACAATTCGGCCACTAGGGGCGCCGATCAACATTCGATCGTGCAAGTAAGTGATATCGCTTATGGTATAACTGTATTGATTTATTTGGTACAGGACTGTAGTTTTTGTTCTTTGTACAACATTTTGTCAGCGTCTTAACTGGTCATTCGTAGTTCTGCAGAACGTTATCTACATGGACAACAACATTAATAACATTTGCAAATTATATTATATTAAAATTATGGGAGAAAAATGTCTTTCGGTGGCTAAGTGCTAAGTTTGCGGTTTAGCATCAGTTTTCATTTTATGCAACTTTATTCAGAATCATAGAATTATTGAAGCTGCGCATGGCAACGTTATTTCGGTTAACAAAAACAAAACATTTTTATTTTTTAATTAGCTCCGCTTCTATGCGGCGTCTATTCTAATGCAACGCTACTGAAGCTTGAGGCGCCACCTGCAGTTCACCTTTGTGAAACAAAAACGCCCAACATTCATTACGACTTATCTAACTTTGCACGTACAGTATTACATTAATTATAAAGACTTTTTAAGTATCTAACTTCTGACAGATTCTGTATAAAAGATGCCTGTCGACATTCAAGCACTATTTATATCCCACTTATTACAGTAAAGAAAACGCGCAATATAGTTTATTCTATCCCTTTGGACCCTGGCTAAAAACCTTGACGTGTTTATGGGGTGGGGGAAAAGGCCAAACGTTCCTGGAACAATCTCAATTTTGCGCTTGGTGTATAATTACATGTATACGTTGGAGAGAACTTCACCTTGAAATACGCGCGTACTCGTTACGTGTAGGTACATTACGTACATGTGTACAGGGGGAGGATCTTAGGTAAATGTAACAGCCGATTGTTCTGGTCAACGGTCCTCTCTCTGCTCTAGAGAAAAGGTTGACCCGTCACGGGATAATAAATATTTCTAGGTTCAGCTGAGCCGCGGATGGCGTGCATCGCGTCCATATATTTCAAAAATTGGTTGTGCCTGCAAATATGATTACGGAGGTATCCACGCTGCGGCGAACGTGGTATGCATAGTACTGATGTGTACATGTACATGTACGTCCAGTTTTTGACCACTAAATTAATTATCCGGAAAGAAGAGCTGGTCGGGTTTGACGCGAGCCATCAGCGGCTGCTGTTTAATTTGCTGCGGTTGAACGTCGCGCTTGGAGAGAATGGTCCGTCGAGACACGAGTTCAGGAATGTGTATTGAACGGTGATTGGATGCCATCCTAGCGTGACGACACACGCCGGGAAAATACCGATTGGTGGATTACTTTTCAAACTATTCCTGCTCGAACTAATCAGCGGCGGTTTTCCTCCAGTGAACATTCAACTTGTTACTTTTCCCCGATGTTATTAATTTGCAATGCGCCGAAACACAAGTGTTATGCATTCAACAATTTCCAATTAACGACAGATGGCGCTGTTCTGGGTGACACTCACAGCTCAAACAGATCAGTCATTACGTTCTAAACATTTGCAACCGAAATTTCCAGTTGATGGTAGCGACCTCTGGTAGCGCGCAGGTGCGCAGGTGGATGAATGACTTAAGTAACGGGCTGGGTTCTGAATATTCAGTGTTGTGTTCAAATCCTGCATGGGTAGTTTTTTTTTCTAAGGAAACTTGAACGAATGGTCACTTAAATATCTTGGTCATGACATTGTCCATAATTTCCCCAGAATTCTCTATAGTTTTGTGAACCTTTTAGTTTTTCTTGGCGATCAACAGGACAAAACACATTTTGACGACCAAAATATTCGATAAATATATGAAACATTATTTTCATTAAAAAATGGTAATACATTCTCCTGTATTTTCTAATTTATTACGAGAGTTTATTAGAGAAATTATTATTTTTTCTACCGCAGACTATCACAACTTAGCATCACTGTCATCAGTGGCGCATTCGAATTCGGTCACATTGGATACTTGAGCGCACTCTGGTGGGGAACGGTGTTACATTTGTGCTAATGTCAGCGCCGATAGGGATCGCCATTTTGAAAACACACGCGCAACTAGCGATTGAGCGCAACATCCGTCATATCAGATTCTGGGCTTCATAGCACGGCTTTGGATTTCAGATATAATAAGAGCGTCGTTCTAGTTTCACGAATTTCAGTCATTGCACCGCTCAAGGTTTCTTTGTCATTGAATATCTTGATACTATCTATCGCTTTTCAAATTGCCACCCAGAAGCAAATTAAAAGCGGGATCATTAAACCAATTAGATGACATATATTGACTCTACATTATGGTTTGCATTGGGCATTGGGCAATCAAAAAATTTCAAGAAAATACAATGCTTATCGCAATAATTGTTATATCGTGTAAACCCCCGCTTGACCAAAGTGCAGACTGTTTCGAACCTCCTGAATGCACATTTTAATGTCTTGCTTATGTGTCGCAAGCCGTATAGACGCTTGAAAGGGGGATTAGTGGTGGAGGAACTAAGGAGGTGAGGTGTGTGGGTGGATAGAGGAGAGGTGGGGATGAGGGCGGGGCAGACGACAGGAAAAAACGTGCGGGTGGAGTACTCGAAATTTCGTCGAAATATTCCCGGCATGCGTTTTGCGTGCTCGACGCAGTGGGACCCCCGGTGCAATTGGTTTTGCGGGGGGAGGGGGACCCTAATTCGTGGTTCAAAAACCTCGTCTGCGCGAGCGGGGCCCTTGCCCACACATCTGTGTTTTTTCTGTTTCCCGTTCTCCATGTGCATCTTATTAAAAAGTCCCGAGATAAGGAATTCTAATATGGGCACGTTGCCGGGTTTTGTTTTGACTACTCGGAATCGAAGAAAATAATTGCAACCGTGGGCCCACGTACGGAACTTGTCCAGATTTCTGGTGCAGCGATGGTTCTGTCATTATCGGCGATCATGACACATGTTTTGTAGCTTCCGGAAACATTTGACGATCGGTTTTGGCCAAATATTTGACTGGTCGAGTCGCAAAGAATGAACGAACCGAGATTTTTTCTAAAAGTTTGCTGCAAGTTTGCTGCAAGTTTGCTGCAAGTTTGCTGCAAGTTTGCTGCAAGTTTGCTGCAAGTTTGCTGCAAGTTTGCACCAATTACATGGTTTTCTTTAGATGAACGTTTTCCGTTTATTGGATTTACCACAAACATTACTTAAAAATCGAAGAAATCTCTGAAAACATTAGAGTGGAGTATGTAATTAGAGAAATTATGTTCGGAGTCGGCGGAAGAGCGTTAATTGCTCGAGTGCAAATGTCATCGTCGTGCTGAAGCTAAAACCGCAAAGCAATAATGAAGAGTGAGTGGTGAAGATTGAATGGAAGCGGGGGAGTAGTAGAGGAAAGAGGGGGGAGAGATGAAATACACTGGGGAATACTGGATAGGGGGGAAAAGGGAACGGACGCGTGCAGGGGACACAAAAAAAGGTCGCGAGAAAAGTGCGCGCGTGTGAAATGTGTGTCAAGATGTTCGACACCAGTTTCCGGAAATAGATTTTAGGAAGACCTCGTTCGCTCTTTTTTGGTTTCTTTTCCGGCCAAGATCTGCTCTCGTCTCCCTCGAAAGGTTCTATGCCATAATGATGGGCGAGAAAGATGCCAATAAATAGCTAACCAGAAAGGTAGACAATTTAGGAGTGAGCGAGGATTTAAGGATAGAGTTGTTGAGGGGGATTTTTTTTTTTAATTCGTCATTGATAAAATTGTCCTGACATATTTTATTCATGCTTTCAGACATTTCTTCCGCTGTTCTTATGTTTTGTTTGTGCTTAATGTAATAACGATTAGAAGTCAAATTCTACATTTGAGTAGCAAGCGCCAGCGAAAGCAAAATTAGAAAAAACAATGTGAGATAATTTTTTGATTACACCGAGATGAGACCACATCAAATACGTAAAATGGAATTTTCAAAGGATACAAATGAAATAAATTATGCGTTGATGAGGCACGGAAACTGCCAACTTCTACCACGGATATTCATATTTATATTCGTAATTTATTTAGTTCGCTTCTGGATCCTTATTTTAAACACTTGCTTACACTTGATTGTAAGTTAATCCTTCAACTGTTTGATTAATTGTTTTTAAGTAATCCTTTTTAAGTAATTCTGTCGAAATAATTTTAAAAACTAAAAATCATAATTGCTACCAAAGCTATTTCCAGCTAACATCCTGCATCCCTGTTTTTCTATGAATTGCTCTCAATTTAATCATTCTATCTGTATTGACTTCCTATGGAAAATAGGTCTACGTACACACTCCACATTTTTAAACAGAGTTGCTCGATAAACCTTACTTCTGCTGAGCCAATTTGTGCAATTTATTCTACTTATTATTATTATTATTATTGGCATGAATGGTGCTGAGACTACTACATAAATAACTCTGCCACTTGGTTGCGATGATTTCCATAAGCACAATGTATCCAAATACAAGTCACGTGATTCTCCTGGAATAACAAACTGCCGACTGAAATTTGCATTACCATATATTCGTCGATCTCATAAACAAGTCCTGTTAATTATCGATATTTAGGTTACAAGCCCTGGGCATCCTCCTCCTGAGATCTACCACCACTTCGATCGATTACCTTCCCTCGCAAATAAATCATTTGATCATTTATTTTACACTTGATTGCTAATTGTTGGCAAACAATGAATGCAGTTTATGCGGTCTTGCTTGACTTTAGCCCAGCGATGTCCTGGATCCAAATGTAGCTCTTTGATGTTCCAAATATGTTCCAATACCAAGCCATGGCTCACTTTTGTGGTCGTTGTAGTCATTACGCACAAACTTCGTGCATTGTTTCAGCTCATTTTCGTTCAGGGAGATTTTTTATTTTCATGAGGCAGGATGGTTATAGACGCTTCATCACCATAAGATTGTGAAGGAATCGCACATATAGGAAATCTGAGCTGACGAATACTAGACACGTACAGTATATATATATATAGACATCCGCGTGTGTAGATTACAGAAAATTTGCATATCTCCAGTCATACCAGCCTCGATATTGTTTTTGTGCCCGCTTCACGGATGATCACAATCGTAGTCGTTTATTTATAGGAGCGCCATTGAAGCTTTATTATAATAGGCACCATACACTCTGGACATCCTCCTAAGATCCGAATTACAGTTTAAAATATTTTGTCTTTAATCAAAGATCCAGCGTTTGGACTCCACTGATTTGCTCGTACAGGTATCATGTGTATGAGTACTAAAAATAGTAGATATGATACCGATATAAGGAATAATAAGATATAGGGTGTAAGAAGAGTACGTTTAACTAATGACGTTTGGCAGAATGATTTTCTAATAGTTATTAATTTATGACGTCTTTACATGTTGGTGAATGTTTACATGTATAGGAAAATGAATAGATTGAGCCGATTCAATGGCGAATGTCATAGACGATTAAATATAATTGAAAATAGATGTTCTATCCACTTAGTTTGTCTGTCACGCAATTTTTATAAGAAACTTGTAAACGAAACGATTTTTAAAAAAATGAATTCGTGACGCTTACTTAGTGGTTCTTTAAAACAAGATCCGGTAAAAGTGAGCGCTTTTATCGGAGAGGCATATCCAAATATAAAATCAAGTTTCAATGTCCATCTTCGTGGATATGAGGTCTCAAGCACTGATAGCGTGCGCCATTCACATTCAAACGCTTTTGTCCCATGATAATTTGTGCCCTCGTTGAATTATTCAATATGGCGTTCATTCACTTGCGCGTCCTCAACAAAAGCGCCTTAAACAAAAACAAAAAAAAAACCAGGGAGTCACCAATGATGAAAAAAGTCATTGCCTCCTCTATTATTCCTATTAAAAACGAAACGTAAACACTGAATAATGTCGTCTCTCATTTCTTTCGCTCATTTCCCCTTCTGCCTTTTGGCGACACTAGAAGACACGGGGTGGGCGGGTGGGTGGCCTATGAATGGAAAGTGAAATTGTTATTTAAGGTCTATAATATTATGTGTTTTGCATATCTGTAGTCGGGACACACTCACCAGTCACCACTAATATGCATATTGCAGCACCCCCCCCGTCACAATCTATGGCCCTGGTGTTATCTGATCCCGGTTTGTCTGCAAACGTGAAAAACAAAAGTTGCCGGGGTGGGATTGGGTGAGGGGGAAGAAGAAGGAGATGGAGGATGAAGATCCTTGAAACAGAAGGTGTTGGTGGCTAATGTTTTGTGCACTGCGAGTCTGGCAGACTCTATGGCACATGTTCTATAGGCATTTCGAAGCTTCTGGAAGATTATTGAAATGTCATGGACATGATCCGTAACAGATACTCGCCTTATTTAAAATAAATTTAAAAAATACAAATAAGCGAAAGACAGACTACTTGGCAGAATGGGAAACTGTCATTTAAAAAAAATTATGTTGAATAATATTTATGATAACTGAAGCATTAAAAAGTCCAAAATAAAAATGAAATAATTTAATTCTCGTTTTGCTAATTTGCTTCTGTGTTTAGACGCTTGAAACGTCCTATAAATGTGCAGTTAAAAGACGTTTCCATCTCGAATATAGACGCACTGATTTTTAGTGTAGCGGTATAAAGTATGCATGGGGGGAAGCGGACAGCAAGTTTCTCGGGAGAAAGCGGATCCCACTAAAATATTCCCGTTTCCGTTCGACTGACTTTGAAAGTGATTTTTGTATTCGGCCGATCCGTCAACACCAGTAATGGAACGCGAGGGTCAATCTCCTCTGTGTGTCTCCAGCTTCTTCCCCTTCCCCCATCACCTCCTCCATCTCATATTTTCTTCTGTGCGCGTCAGATCGCCGCCATGTTGCTACATAATCCCACATTGGTTCGCATGGCGATTACAGCGCAACCAAGATGGGAATTTAACTTTTTTTGTCGATGCGAATTGATTTTTTTTAATCTTCATATTTTGTTTCCTTTGTTTTTGCTCGTTCTGCTGTCGCTGCCATCGCATTTGAGCTGTTTAGCAGGCAAATATTTGTTGTTACTTCGTCAACGATATCGTGTATATCCACCTCAGACCCCAGCTTAAAACTGCGCAATACTTCGTAAAAATCTTATATTTCCTAATACATGTCAGGAATCAACTACAGACAATATTATCTTTATTATTCGAATATTTTGGAATGTTTGTAATTATTTTTGGTGATTTTTAATATGAAATGATTTTTAAAAATCATAATCAAACACCGTTGGAAGAGCAATATATTGTACCCCAGGTCACAGGAACTTATGCAGAAGATGGTTTTATGACCGATTTCTTCTCCGAAAGCCTTAATAGAGCCCGAAAAGCTCTCTCATGGAAAATGTATTTTTTTAAGAAAATGTAACTTTAAATTGTTATTTAAATTATTATTTAAATTTAAATTATAGCATTTAAATGATGGCTAAAAAAATCAAAATTTGAAACAAATTGAAAACACTTCAATTTCATGTACTGTTGAGATTATGTTATATTTCTTTCTTTTAAACGATTATCCGCATTTTACGATACAGCCTGCAATTTAATTTGTAAGGATTTCTGGTTCTTCTTCCAGTATACCAACACCTTCTTCCAGTATGTTTTCATAATTTGAAATATATTGAACAGTTAAAAAATTTCAACATCTTCAAACAATAATTTAAAAAATTTGAAATATATTGAATAGTTAAAAAATTTCAACCTCTTCAAACAATAATTTAAAAAATTTGATGTTTATAGCTTTGGACGAGATTTTGAAATAAGAAAATACTCTTTCACTATATATCAATTGATAATGGGGATTTTTTAAAACATGTGTAATAAATGTAAAGCACTTATGGAATTTAGAAATTTAGCAAGAATTTAATATTATTTTGGCACTGTTCCTACTGACGAATGCGAACAGTTCCGCCAGGTAAACTGGGTGCGTCGAGGTTTTTAATTCGAGCAGTTGTGGCAACGCAAAAACTGGCATTGACTCGCTGATTTCACAAGCGGTTTCTTCCAAATTTACCTAAACGCGCGGGTGATCTGATTTTAAATGAGGCCTGGTATTCCGTTACAAGGGCTGACACGATTGCAGTGGTGGCGGACTGACTGCCCAGTCGGAATAATAATAATAATAATAATAAATTATACCAATAACTATAGTTACCCTCGAAGAGTTTTGCATATACGTGTGGTTTGCACCCTCTGGTGGCGATCCAGAGAATCGGTTGCTCTTTTTTCATCGATTGGGATTTGTCGGATTAAGTACCTCAATCAACCCGTCGTTCCTCAATTTTTTTCGGATTTTACACGATAAGAATTTCGGTGCTCTGAGTTAGTTCATCATTCTGCTGACTGCTGAGGGTGTCCGCCCTGGTTTCACGGCGGCCAGACCGGGCTATATATATACATGGAAAATGACGCGTGTATGTTTTTACCACGGCTTACTTAACCCACTTTCATTAGCTGAGACTCCCGAGATTTTACTCGAAGCGTGCGAAAATTAGAAATAGCGTCACTACAAGTAGTCCTGTTGCAAGGCCTTTATTTTTTGGCACCGGAGTGTTTTTTGGAGTTTTTTAAAGCTAACATTCTATTTTTGACGGGGTTTCAATTTTGCCGACCCAATTGTCTACAACGTTGTGCACTGCAAATTCGATGTCCAAGATCAAGACACAAATTGTCTCCAAAAATGACAGCGTGTCTTGTAAGAAACGTTTAACCGTTGCGCGCTATTTATGTTCAAAATATATTTCTTTTTGAAAAATGACAGTCCACGTTCAACTGAAATCGAGATTTTAAAAAACAATAGTTCGATTCCGTTCGTTAAAAATAGTATTTGACCATTTGAGAGGCTTGTTTTAAGTTATATTTCAATTTGAAACATTTCGTTTTAGAAACGTTTTTTAAAACCTTTTTTTGTGAGGTAAATTATGCCTATCAAATTTACAATAGAGAAAAGCATGTTCCGCATCAAAAATGTATCCTTGGCTTACAAAGTAGATGTGTTGAATTTTTGCACAAGGACAATTTTTTCCATAGTAGCCATTTTTCGAGCAAATCGCTATTGCTAATATTTGATAATTTCGAAAGACTGCATAATAGCCTCAAGTACATTGCAGAAACTCACACAATGTTGTCGTGTCAATACTAAGAAATTGTTTTCTCACCACGCAAATCATTCTATTTTTAGATCATGCGGTCTCTAGACATCATCGCATTCGCACGTTCAAAACCAGACTAAGAAAAAAAATCATTGATATTTGCCGCGGGTCGTTGACACAGTAGTCCAATAGGACAAAAACTCAAAAATTGTTATACCATATTTTAAGAACAAAGAAATTAAGTAAGCTTAGTTATTTACACATGTGACCTTCAAGAAATCAAGTGATTCAGTGACAGCATGTTCACTTGTTTTGTAAGTGCATCGGGAACGAAAATGTTATTATCTGTCGCAAAATAAGATAGCAACAACAAGTTAAAGCAACAATTAGTTTTAAAAATAATAATAATGATTCCGTTAATTGTTAAGTGGCAAATTAACCGAGGTTTTTTTCATTTATAATTTCCAATAATACTAGGATTAATTTCATTTTTAGTTGTGCCTTTGCAAATGTTTTGGGATAAAATTACAATTATACTGTATTCCATTGAAAATAATGAGTTTCTCCACATTTCTGAAACTTTAAATTTTTCAAGGTATGTCCACGACGATTTTGTACTCGTATTTTGTCAATTGCTCACAAAGTGCCTAAGCACTGAGAGGGGTACAGAATCTTCCTGTTGTGACTCGTCACTTCAGTGAATTAAAAAAAAAAAAATTGGTCAATCAAGTCCATGTTTTGGTTTTAATTTCGACTGAACGCAGTCTGATGTGTTGATAGTGTGGTATTTTATAGCATGAAATCAATGACTAAATCCTCCGAAATGTTAATCCAGTTTCAATTAACGTAGGGAAGTAACACAACATTTTTTTCTCTTTTAGATTCAATTTAAATTGTATATTTCCTTGTTTACATTCCAAGGGTGCACAGTACAATGTTGATATATGTACAGTATGTGTTGAAAATGTGGCCCTGCGAGAGGAGTCGTCGGTGCTTGTTTGTCTCGAATGGGGCGCCAACCGCATAAGGCATAACCCGCTGACAAATCTATTTCTCGTTTTAAAAATAAATGCTAACTTGCAAAGAAGACCTGAACCGCCGGGTGATTGGACTCTCCTTACCACACTCGAAAATGAAAATCCTATTTTTAAATATCCCCATCTCACCATCGCTTAATAAATAAGAAGCCTATGCAACTACAAATACATGTCATTTCAATTGCTTCTCAGCTGAATCTAATTTGTAATTTAAAAAAATGCAAAATCCAAATATTTCATTTATTAGATTTTTCAATTCGGTTTTGAATTGTTTAAAAAGTTGTCTTGACTTTTTCTTTCTTAGCATACATGCACACTGCAGCTCTGATGATCAGATCTTTTATTTTTAAAATAAAACGACGTCAATTTTGGGAGTGTTGGTTTATTCAGTTGTGTACGTTGCACCTTTTTGCCTGTCAAACCAAGCCATAACATCACAACCCTCGTGTGACATGTTAATATTCCACCGAGGGAGCACAAACAACATTTTCTTTGTATACACAATAAAGCATAAAAGAAGCTTTCAGATAAAAGAGAATTACGAAAAAATTGAGTGACGCTTTCGTGGAAACAGCTGGAAGCCGACTAGACTTTTACCATTGATTTTCATAATTCCCTTATTTGTTGTTTATAACTCACCATCATTTCTATTAGTCGAATAAAGTGCAGGGCTGACAAAACACAGGATGAAATATAATCCTATTTACCACCAGTTATAATTATTTATTTTAAAATAGAATGAGTAACCAACTGTCATTGGTGCCTTTATTGGTTTTCGTTTTCCACTTGAAGGAATAGTTTGACATTGGGCGTCCATTCCTATTTAGATCATGGAAAAGTGATAGTGCTCATGCTATTTATTATTTTATTAGAATGGCGGTCATATTGGGAAACATTGATTGATTGTCGTACACTTTGATTTTTCGGAAATATTAAGAATCTTCTCAAAAGTTGGAGTTCTCTTTTGCCAAGACGACGTTACGAGACGAGGATTTACGAGTTGAGACGAGACTTCGCCATTTAAAGCGAGACCGATCTACATTTGGAGAATCTTGTATCGTGCAATACGAACGCAGGACGACATTTTGCACGAAATGAGGACAAAGACCCAATTGTTGACTTTGAAAACGAGACCGAAATACTCGTAAAAACCGTCTTATTCTGTTAAAACTCGACAGTTGTGAAACTCCCATTCACCACCACGTCCTCCCAGTTGACACCAAGAAGTTCACACCCGATAATAATAACGTTCGCCAACTACACGTATGTAGTTCATTCAGGGCAGTGCGACGGTTCACAGCGCCCCCTGGAGTGCGAATGAATGAGTATTCATTTATTCGGTCCTTCAGAGAGAGAGAGAGAGAGTACAACAGTCACACGCCAAATAAGTTTCCCCTGAAATTTCCATGCCGCCAAAAACGTCAGGGCCAGTGTTGTGTGTAGACATGCGTGGGCCCAACTAATAATTAAACGAGCTCGTAGTATTATTGCACCGTAGAGCAAATTGCACACCATCGCAAATAAATTCGTTTTGCATGTACATGTATGTATTCGGGTCAGGGTCGTTATAAAATTCGTGTAACTTATGGCTCAATTGCGAACGAGCTCTCTCCGTGCATATAGAGTAGGAAATAAGCATTTATCATGACAGATAATTACGGTGAAGTGAAATCTGTTATCGCACACTGCACATATGTGCTGCTCTCGTAAACAAAAAAAAAATTGAAATATTTATGTGACATTTTTTTACTGGTTGTCCGTTTGTTGGAGGAAATTGCTCATTATCTTTATTCAGCGTTCAGTTTGTTGGAGTAATGAGTTTAGAATTGTCTCGAGTCATGATTCGAATATTACGCCTCAGATGTACTCGTAGGTTAAATAGGTTTAGCAGCATTGAATGGTTTTTCAATGTCACTTTAAAGAATTTCGGAGAAAAATAGATCCTGTTGGCCCATTCCTGCTGACTATATATTGTGTTGTAATCTACCTGCTGACCATCCAATGAAACTGCCGGACTAACTTTTGATGAACCATATTGATTTTTTTGGAAACGTCACACTTCCATAGCCAATGTAATTGTCAAATTAAATACGAAATTATTACACTTCTCTACAAGAAGTGCTCTCTTAGCCCAGCAGCAATATTTAAAACCAGTTGAAACTCCAGTTCCAATATGGGTGCGTTCTGTAACTGACTAACTGTGGATTGTTAGTCAAGGGCACCGGTAAAATGACGCGAAAATACTTGAGATAAAATTAATTACCAAAGAATTTCCACTGCTTTAGAGTCAAACTTCGCAATCACATTGATTTCTTAAAGCGTTATTCTTCATTGATAGTATCTAAACTTTCAAGAAATAACGATTTTAAATAGGTCTAATTGTAAATCTGTTACTTGGGATAAATGGACATCGATTTTGACGTCTATAAAACATCAGTTCCTTTCGAAAAGATGCGTCCTGTACATTGGGGATCGTAATGTTGAAAGAGATGACTGGTTCCACCTAAACCATATTAACGCGCCTCCATATTCGCAGTACTAAGGTCTGACGAGCCATCAAACATAAAGTGTACACAAAGTGACGACGAATTACGGTTACAGACCTAATTAATTCAACGACGCCGTTTTCGGTGTATGCGTGTATAGGGTATGCGTCTATATACTCTGTATATGAGGCTTTTCTTTTTGGCGTTATCGCGGCTAACAAATCGTGCCCCGGCAGAGGGCGTAACCTCCGCGCAAAAACAACATACGCGTGTATATATCTACACTGTATAGTTCCACGTATAAGCAACACGTCCCGACCTGACACACATAGTGTGTGTATATTTATTATCATGACTTTTAATGCGGCGCGAGAAAGTGTTACAACACAACGCTTTTCTGAATGTGTTCGTGCATGGAACAAGGCCTACCACAATATATAATATGCGCGCAAGAACTCAATTTGCTAATATGTGTCTGCTAAAAAGAAGTTTAGAGAAAGTTACTGACGTTTGGGTCAGTGCTGCGGCGTATATGTTAAATGCTAGTAGTTATTTCGTACGACTGGCTACGGAGAACAGTTATTCGTAATTAAATTTATTATTCCATTATTATTTATGAAAATTGTTCTCTCGTGTTTTAAGTGGTTACGACCTGAACCTGAACAACAGTCTTTTAAGATTGCAAACACATGCGTTTTCGAATTCAGCTACTGTACAAGTTGTACGAGTACATCATAATGTTTGTTATGTCATCCTGTAAACGTTGGTAATGACCGTAAAAATTCTCAATTAGTGAATGGCAGATGCCTGAAATGCTCTATCGAAATGAGGTAAATGAGGTGCCGAAGCACAATGAGGTGTATAGAATATCCTGTAGTGTTGTTACTTCATTGAATTTTAAAAACTATATAAATAGAGACATTGGTCAATGGTAAGTTACCTTCAAGCCCATGCATTCTACACAAGGGTTCATTTTAAAATGGTAAAAAACTATTTAAAATGTATTTCAGGGATGTTGTTAGCATTTTAGAAACCCACCATGATGTTTTCCTAAATTGAAAAGAATGCACTTCTCTAAAAGCACTGCAGGTCAACATGAAAAATGACCTACGTGACCAAGCTAAATTAAAATAATAAAAAATAAATATCCTGTCAGCAACTCCCTCGTCATTTTTCATATAAATATAGTCATATATAAATCATCTGCTTTGTACATGATGAGGGGGGTAACTTCAGTGAAGATGACGTCGTCACTCGTAATCGTGTCGTCACAGTTAAATCGCTGGCAATAAATTTGCGTTAACCCTATTGTAGTAGGTGGGGTGGTGGGTGCTTCTGTGTTGTTGTGGTCACGAACGCGTGTGTGCCCATTTAGCGAAGAGCAATGGATGAATCAGAATCACTTAAGTCAAACATGTATGTGAAGTAACGTTTGGTAGAGAATTTTCCCCGAACGAGATTTTCACTCTCTTCTTTGCGCTGAAATTATTTACGAAAATATTTGCTTCTTTAACTTCAATGGCATTTTTTCTGGCAAACATTCGCTACGTTGTCGCTTTTTAGACGATATATGATCGCATAAAAATTCCTTACTGTAGTAGTGGCTCGTTGGGTCGATGGTCGTAGGATGATTCGGTGAACGTGACGTGACGAGGAGGCGGATCCCCCGTTTGCGTTCTACCTGAGTTTGGGATCAGGTGAACAGGTGTCGGGGTGGAGACAATTCACCCTGACATCAGTCAAGGAGGCCACCTGCGGGGTTGGTGCCTCCCCCACCAAAACTCCCCTACAATTTCATCATAATTGACTCCTCCGGGCCTCCCCCAACCTGTCATTGTGAACCCCTGAGTCAGGGTTCGCCTCTATACTCCTGAGGCCATGAACTAAAAACAGCAAACTTTCCTGGACTTTTTTCTGCTAAGAATTCAATGGAAAACAACTATTGCATTCGTACAGTGCCTATTATTATTATTATTTCCTCACCTGCAAGTGAATTTGCTTTTTTAAATTGCCTTTCTTCAACAGTCTCTGTATCAGTGGTCACGTCTTGGCGATCGATGACTTCAATTTAAGAGATGGTGAATGGATATTTTTCCCCCGCTCTTCCTTGGAGTCCTCGCTCGTTAGATTCGGATTCAATGTGTTCAAATGATGGCGCGGAGGTCTCGGAAAGATATTGGGACGCCGTGGCATGATTACTGTCCCATCCATCCCGATCCATTCTGTATCAACTGACATATGGGTTCTGGATACGAATGCGGTTCGCGTGATCTGGTTTTTAGTTCAGGGATTAGTGGTGTGAGCAGCCAATACCAGTACCAGAAATACATCTCGGCTGACGTTGAAACAACGATAGCATGTTAAAGGTTAAGTGATGACTCCCAATTGTGTCATCGCACGAACTTTGAACTGTTACTGCTATTGGCTCCATGGTGGATCGACCTCCTGCTGTAAAGTGTCTTGCTATTTTTGGGCGTGTTTAATTGTTTAGCTCGAATGTACGATCACCGCCCATACTCTCTTTTCACGTTTCTCACAGTTGTTGTCAGAAAATAAGCTTAACCGTTTCTGCAACCAGGCTAAAAAATTGTTTCTCCGATGCCACATGACACTGAAATGCACTGATTCCGCGGCACACGACACACTCTTCAGTTTTGTCGGCATGACGTTGTCCACATTATGAGAAATGTAAATCGGATCAAATGTATTTCTGGATTATTCTGATCTGTGGATTTTCGTGAAATTTGAAAGGAAAATCCAGGAATTCCTGACTCATTCGGTTTGACTGACCATTATGGTTACACGAGCACCTGAAGGAAATTATACGAATATTTGGTTTGTGGTTCAGAATTTTTGTCCCTTGACTGGATTTGAGCGGGCAACTGTAAAGCAAAACGTGCCTTAACTCACGACTTCAGTGACGCCCCCTACCGCCCATTCTGTTCCCTCCCCCTGCTGAGAATCGGGCGTTCACTTCGAAGCTAATCTTCCCTGACTTTTGACATAAGAGATTCGATTGACCAGTACATCCTCCTGGCTCCTTCTCCTCCCCAGCAGAATGTTGTTCGATTTACTTGGGTGTAGTCCTAAGTTCACGGTGAGTCAGTGACTGGTGCTGCCACCTATACATCGAATCTGTTGAATATGTAATTGACGGTTTGCACACCCCATAGTCTGTGGTGGTGACGTCATCTGGGTCATTTGGGTTCGCTCTCTAGTGCCAAGGTGGTAATTTTGAATTTGTCGCGGTGCATAATGTTATAAAAGACAACATTTGAAATGAAAACTCTAAACAACAGCTTCATTACTTGTACTCTAAAGATATTCTGATGCCTTCATATTAATCTACGGTAGATGGATGATGATCCATTAAATTATTGTTTTAGTTTTCTGGTCGAACAATTCCGGTTTCATAACTAACATTATGAACACATTTTTATTTTCTTTTTATATTGTAAGACATTGTGTTAATATTTTGTTGTTTGATTATTTTCAGATTTACACCGATTGGGCCAATCACTATTTGGAGAAAGCGAAATTCCGGCGCTTCATTCAGGACCTACAGGTGGATTTAGGGGACGGCGTTCTGCTGGCAGACGTCATCGAGGCAGTCAGTAAGTGTACACTTGGCCAACATATTTGTTCTTTTTCTACGTTGCTAATCCAAGAAAGATATGGAAATGTTGACACCTTGACAAGTTCTTTAGCCACATAAGAAAAAGAGCAACTCCAGTTATCGTGGAACGCGCATCAGGGAGCGGGTGCCGAATAAACAATACATCGAAAGATGAAAATAAATGTATCGTATAATCGAATATACACACTTGAATTGTATCAACAACACCGTTCGATTATTTACCCAGCTTCTTAACTGAGAACAGACACCAGACCCTCTTTCTAAATCCTCCTGGGCTCGGATTGATTATGCGAACAATTTCGTTTTTGCAATTTCAATTTCTAATTTTGTCTACGTTGGCAAATACACTTTTGGGGTAACACAAGTTGCGATTTACTTGCAATCCTTGATTTTTCTCACCCGAATTTTGTATCCATTAAAATTTAATTTAGGTAAATCGTCGTTTCATTTATGATGTTCTGACGAATTCTTTGAAACGTTTGAATAAATCTAATAATGTTAGCACATAAATATGTATGATTCGAGTTCGAAGATGAGCTCACAAAATTGGTATGAATCAAAGGATTCAGGAATTCTGGGAGTTTCTCATAAAAATAATTTAATGATGCTGATATAATCAAATACGGTGGTCTTGATTCATTGTTATAAGAATTGTATTGAATTTTAGATTTCAAAAAATATATTTTCCATTGTTTGTGAATCAGATAGGTTGTCGCCAACTTTAGCTGGTTCACCAGACTCATGTCCAGGAACCGATGCCGAAAAACTTCAAAGATTGATCGATTGCAATTAATTTTAAAACCCAAAGGAAGACAAGTTTCAGACATTGTGTGGATCTGAAGCAGCGTGGCTTGGTGTGCCGCTGGTCACACGAGCTTTGGTAAATGAGAAGAAACTGCTAACCAGAAATAGTTTCTTGCGCCTTATTATTGTTGTCAAAACGTTGGCACGCTGCCGTCCGGGACATTTTATTTGTTTTGAAGAGGGGGGGTCTTCCTTCTCCTTCGGTTTCTTTTTGGTGCGGCGCCCGAACACGGCACGTACACGTGCCGCGTGTGCAGCAGCAGCGCATAACTTGAATCCTCCTGTGCCCACAACGATGC